>JACVVK020000167.1:1215000-1297963 GCA_018292915.2 Batillaria attramentaria
CTTGCAAAAACCCAAACACATGAGGTCGTGTGAGCTCGCCTAGCTGGTTGACGTCACAACTTGTTGGCGTATGCGAGGTTCTACATGGGTGAATGAATTCTTGTAATAAAGTCGTTCCCCTTTGACAGAGTTACTTCCCGCAGACCTGACTGACAGACGATTGCTTACTGGTATCGGAGAAGAGACCCTCTCTCTCTCTCTCTCGCCTTAGACGCGCGCTTGCGCGCGCACGCACGCACCCCCCCCCCCCCTCCCCCTACACACACACACACACACATTATGCAAAGACCTTGGAATCAGAAAGACGCGTCACTCCTGCCCTCGTAAGAGAGACATATAGCGGGACAACGCGAAGAGTTGTCTGCCCGCATTAGCGCGCATCCTAGATCTGGCCCCTATAGTGACAGCATGGCGGAAAGTGGAAAGCGATCACAAAAGCATGCAATTGTGTTCTGCGCCGAATTGTTCAAATAACAGACAAATATAAACGGGGAAACACTTCTTTTCGTATTCCTGTTGAAAAACAAACATTTTTTTTTTCGCTTTCTTGACAAAAAAAAAAAGAAAAAGACCTCAAGTGGTACGTGTGCATGCAGTGTAAACTAACAGTAAACACACGCGGCTGACGCAGATACAGCGTAATTTTTTTCCCTGACAACTTTACAAATCACGGTGACTTAAATTGTGCTAGCGTCTACCTGCATCTAAATTCAGAACACACACACAGAACAAAATCATCCGGCTGAACTTCATTCTAACCATTGTAAAACCATATCACAACATAGAATCTGCTGGATCGTCGGTCGCAGATATGATTAATGCTGAGTTAGCAGGAAGTATTCAGCGGATGCGTCCATCTTTGGATCTCTCGCACATTCGATCTTTCTGTGTTCCGTACTAGTTTTACTTGAACACATCGAACGAAATGCACTGCGTAGCCTACGTACAGCAGTGAAAGCCAAACTAGATCTTTCGTTCGTCCTCCGGAACTTTGAGAGTACTTATGTTTTCCATAGGCCTAAAACACATGCGAAATATATGGGGGGAGACCACCTGTCAGTCGCTGACATCTTCGTTTTTGTTTATTTTCTTAAAATGTTTTACGGCGGCTAGTGTAGGGTTGGGTCAAACAACTGCGTAGATCTGCGGGATGCGCGCTACAACTCTTACGCGTTGTCCCTCAAAGGGAGGTAAGTGAACTATCTTTATGTTTCCAAGATCTTTGCATTATGCTTCTGAGTGTGAGTCAGTGGCAAAAACGAAACCCACTGAAATTCCCGCTTTCCACATGTCAAGTTGTAGAGACTCTTGCGAAAAGATACTGCATTTCGATGCAAAATAATTTCTAGACCATCCCAGAACATGCTGGTGCAGTAACGTCAGTAGATTACGTCACCTTGGAGAGATTTCGAGCCTTCCAGTAAGTTGAGGAATGTTCTAGATCTTACCTGTTCAGTTCGTAAGCAGCCCTGCACAGCGTTCTGGATTCTTCTTCTTTCATGAATTTGTTCTCCGCGCATATTCTGTTCATAAAGTATTGGAGTTGTAGTCTGTTGTATCCCGTATCATCTCTGCGAGTGCACGATGATGGCGACATAGCATAAGTAAAATACAACACCACGTCTCCAAACAGAGGAATTCCGAAAGTGGCGAGACACCCCCAAGAAAAAACAGCATCACGTCAATCAAACATGACGCACTTACTTTACGTCAGTGCGCGTGCGTCTCTTCTTCGATGTTTGTGAGGCGTGTGGCTTGCAGAGGAAATGTGCTGTGAGTACAAATTTTCGGGTCAACTGACGATAACGGCTGCAGTGAATTTTTCTAATTTTTTTGTATATTTTTTATGGCACCCCAGGCTCATTATCTATGTATAGTAGGAGCGATTTTGAGATCTAAAGTGTGTTCACCAGCACTTTCATCAGGTACGGCTTACGCCAAAAGTATAAAAGCGACAACCTCCAAAATTCACTTAGTTGAGAGTCCGTATTCATGCTATCTATGTCCAAAAAATGGAGTGGTTTAGGTAAATATTACGCCTTTAAACGCCAGAAAGCCACTTTTTCTAAAAAGGGCGATAACTCGCAAATCATGTGTGCAATCGTATCTGGATCGGGCCTTCTATTCAACAATCTTGATTCATTTAGAAACCCCAAATTTGAAATCGATCGGTTCAGTATTTTTGGAGAAATAGGCATCTGAACTGGGTTCACATGCAATGTCAATTCAGGCTCGGTTTACATGAAAACTATAAGAGCGACCATTTCTAGTAGTGACTCTGTTCAGAGTCCGTATTCAAGCTATCTACTGCCAAAAAATTGAGTGATTTAAATAAATATTACGCCTGTACACGAAAGACAACCAACTTGTCTCAAAAGGGCGATAACTCCCAAATCACGTAAGCAATCATCACACGCTTGAATCGTCTAATGTAACATTTTGATATATTTGGATACCCCAAATTTGAAGCCATTCGGTTGAGTATTTTCGAAGAAACGGGCCTGGACACAATTCACACACGCACACACGCACGCACACACGCACACACATCCGCACAGACGGCACTCACTGAGGAGGAGAAGTGCGTTCGGAACACCATACGCGTCAGCATCGATGACGCAAGTTTTCTTACGTCATTGTCAGAGTTACACTTGCAAAATCGTCTCTGCGGGAGATCGGCAGTGACGTGCGTTTGTACCACAGCTATGAACGTGGAAATTTTAGCCCGTCCTATTATGTTGTTTCCATTACTATGGAAACAACATAACAAGATGGCCACTGACCAGCCCAATATGTTGTTTCCATTTAATCACCTGCTGTCGTCACGGTCGTTCTTTTGTAATGCCATGTATACGGGAGGACACACACACACACACACACACACACACACACACACACACACACACACACACACACACACTACACACTCTCTCTCTCTCTCTCTCAATGGAAACAACTGACCGGGCTTGTCAGACCAATCTTGGTTTTGGAAGAGAGACGTCAAGTTGTTTTCTTTGAAATCTATGACGTTTTCCTCATTGGGATGACGCATAATACATTTGACGTAATAACTTTGACTCGGATACAATTCTTGCAATGAAAGCAGCCCATGAAATTTGAAGTGTTGCTGCTGCGCAGTGTAAAGATCGAATTTATACCGGCTCAATGTGTTTAACAGACAAGTCTGCGCGGCGAACGTTTTTTCACTATGTGTTATGTCTGCTGCGCGCGCGCGCACACAGACACACACAGACATACGCGCGCGCGCACGCACGCACGCACGCACGCACGCACGCAGACTTGCGCGAGCCGCGTTTGTGCATGTGCTCCATTGAGACCTATGTGGTGTTCTCTCACTCTACTATGCTATTGAGTGAGAGTCAGTGGGAAAAACAAAGCTCACTACATCAATGAAACTCCCGCTTTCCCCGTCTACAAATAGAGAACTTCCGAAAAGTGACGACACACCCCCACGTCAATCAAACATGACGTCGGCAAACTGACGCTGATACAGTTTTGCGTCAGTGCGCGTGTGCCTTTTCTGCGATGTTTGTGAGGCGTGTGGCTTGTGTAAAGGAAATGTGCTTCGAGTACAAATTTTCGAGTCAACTGACGACAACGGCTGCAGTGAATTTTTCTAATTTTTTTGTATATTTTTTATGGCACCCCAGGCTCATTATCTATGTATAGTAGGAGCGATTTTGAGATCTAAAGTGTGTTCACCAGCACTTTCATCAGGTACGGTTTACGCCAAAAGTATAAAAGCGACAACCTCCAAAATTCACTTAGTTGAGAGTCCGTATTCATGCTATCTATGTCCCAAAAATGGAGTGGTTTAGGTAAATATTACGCCTTTAAACGCCAGAAAGCCACTTTTTTTGAAAAGGGCGATAACTCGCAAATCATGTGTGCAATCGTACCTGGATCGGGCCTTCTATTCAACAATCTTGATTCATTTAGAAACCCCAAATTTGAAATCGATCGGTTCAGTATTTTCGGAGAAATAGGCATCTGAACTGGGTTCACATGCAATGTCAACTCAGGCTCGGTTTACATGAAAACTATAAGAGCGACCATTTTCTAGTAGTGACTCTGTTCAGAGTCCGTATTCAAGCTATCTACTGCCAAAAAATTGAGTGATTTAAATAAATATTACGCCTGTACACGAAAGACAACCAACTTGTCTCAAAAGGGCGATAACTCCCAAATC
This sequence comes from Batillaria attramentaria, assembly GCA_018292915.2. Taxonomy (NCBI): domain Eukaryota; kingdom Metazoa; phylum Mollusca; class Gastropoda; family Batillariidae; genus Batillaria; species Batillaria attramentaria. Next base: position 1,219,211 of record JACVVK020000167.1, read on the forward strand.
ACTTAAGCAATCATCACACGCTTGAATCGTCTAATGTAACATTTTGATAAATTTGGATACCCCACATTTGAAGCCATTCGGTTAAGTATCTTCGAAGAAACGGGCCCGGACACAATTCACACACGCACACACATCCGCACAGACGGCACTCAGTGAGGAGGAGAAGCGCGTTCGGAACAGCATACATGCCAGCATCGATGACGCAGGTTTTCTTACGTCATTGTCAGAGTTACACTTGCATAATCGTCTCTGCGGGAGATCGGCAGTGACGTGCGTTTGTACCACAGATGCTTGCCTATGAACGTGGAAATTTTAGCCCGTCCTATTATGTTGTTTCCATTACTATGGAAACAACATAAAAACGAGGCAGTCTTTTGCGATTAGGCAGTTAGAAAAACAAAACACTGTTATTTTCTGAATCTAGATTACTCTTGCTGTTTTCAGTTGCTGTTGCTCCTCCCACCCCCATCCCTTCTTTGCAAGACAGCCCGAAAGATGGCGCTACCATCGTAGAAGTAAATTTTAAAAATTAGCAGTAGTTATAAGTGTAGTAACAGTAGTATTCAAAGTAGCTGTAGTAGTAGTGGCACTGGTTGGAAAGTGCGACTTTCATAGTGCTTAGTGTAAGTCCCCATGACTTCAACAGTACAGAATGTACGATGCATGTTTCGATTCAGCAGTGGAAGGAGATTCGTGTTTTGACAGTCACAACTGCAGTTCCCACAGTTTCGACTTTTCTTCCTGCATCTCGGGCCTGTGGAAATGTGACCAAGTGGAGGAGGTAACACACAACTATCACAGCGCTCCCCCCCCCCCCCCCCCCCCCCAGCCCCACCCTTTCTATGCTGACAGCCCAGATGATGGCGGTACCATGAAAAACCACCGCATCGTTGAAGTAAATTTTAGAAATTAGCAAAAGTAATAAGTGTAGTAACAGTAGTAGTAAAAGTAGCTGTCGTAGTAGTGGGAGTAGTTCTTTATTATAAGGCTGGGCTCCGAATTACGCCAAGTATCCTGTGTTTTTAATTTAGCTGGCCGATTTCTCAGTCGGGACATCGACATTAATTTTTGACTTGAGTATAGTTATTTAAACCTTACCTTGTGCTAACCACAACGACTGTACGTATGATGATAATGTTGAAGGCGATGATACTGCCACAGGCATACTGATAAACTGTGTATCTTATTCAGTCGGATCATTCCATTTTAACACATGAAGAGAACTGCCAACAATACATTTGGAAATGCCATTTGATCTGTTCCAGTTTTGTCAGATGCACATAAATGGTCTCGTTGTTCATATGAGCTGTGAGGACAGAGACGATATAGATGTGAGTATTTTAAAGGTATTTGACTGACCAACGATTTCGAGTATTCGGTGTCGAAAGCACTGCACAACAGGGCGCTGGCACTACGCCTCAGTACACCGACATATTGATAAAGTACTCACGGTATTTCAATTGAGAAGACCGAAGGAGACCGAAAGCATACAATGATGTAATAACATCTCTTTTTTTCAGAAATGTACGTCCCATCAGTACAGTAATGACGAATCGTGCAACCCGACTCAAAGTTACACATCACTCGACCTTGACTGCTACTACTGCTGTTCCCACTCGGGTTGCTTTTCGGACCTTCAACACCAGTATAGTCATATAACATCACCGAGTACACCGACAGTCCCACCCCCTGTGATAGCCCGCCGCACTGTGACGAACAGGCATTGCTACGTCTCCGGGAGCTGGGCGTGCAACACTGGAGAGGTAAGGGGCTGTGGCGATCGACGTTTATCAAAGAATGTGATAAATGGATGGATAGAGGATGATGATGACATGATGATGATGATAATGAACTGAAAGTGCATCGCATTCCTGTGTGCGCTGTAAACAGAAATTCTCGGAGAAACTTCATGACATTGGCCTCAAAAGGAAATTTGCTAGTTATCAAAACAGAAACGATGGATTTCCAAATTGTCAGTATAATGATAATAATAACAATGATGATGATGATGATGATGATGATGATAATGCATAATGCCCGTTGTATGAGGCCAAACCCCCCTCACAAAAGACTCTACGCGCCTACCAAAACCAGTATGAACAGGACATTGATACAATATCAAACTGATTACCAATTGATACAAACCGCCTCAGTAATCCGTGAATCATCACAAGGCTGAAGTATTAGAGTGTAAGAAAAGGGTCAGAATACTAAGATGCTCAAAAGCACACGTAGAAGACAACAGACAATATCAGCTATCGTAGAGAAAGTTTACAAGGTCATTCAAACGGTCAGCCTGGAAATATCTTATCACCATCTATCACCTTGCCAAATCTGGTGTTTGTAGTTAGTGAGAAAATGCTAACGTTAACGTTTGTCACAGACGCACAGATAGACGAATTTAAAAGGGCTATAGCATATGCACATTGTTTACACATGTATGTAAGCCATAAAATAAATGACAAATCAGCATTGTAGTTGTAAAATGTGTCATTCAACTCATAGGAAATTGTGACTCTGAAGTGTACGTAGTATAGATCTTATTAGAATTCATTCCGTTGCAGTTCTGTGCAGTCAAAGTCGACAGAAATCATGCAGTCTCAATGGTGTGTGAGGATGTCAACACTAAGCTGCAGGTAGGAAATAAAGCTGTTTGCATAGCTCACCGTATGTCATACGAGGAACACGGAAAACGCCGTGTTCGATACAATGTTCACGGTACGAACAGTGAGTTATACTTTCTCTATCAAATTACGCCTCTTTTTTTTTCTCTTTTTTTTTTTCTTTTTTTTTTTTTTTTTTTTTTGGGGGGGGGGGGGGAGGGGGGATGAACTTTCAATGCTCGAGTCGTGAGTTCGAATCCCGGCTGAGGCCAAGTATTTGTGCTGGCCTTTTTTTTTTTTTTTTTTTTTCGTTGTCCCGTCTTCGATATCACCCACACGTGGTGGAAGAGGACGTTAAACTTGCAGACACTCACTCACTCTACCCGGCGTTTCTTTTTGTCTTTCAGGTGTGCGAAGCCATACAGTCTTTGAACGAAGTCGCGTGTAATCCAACCCCCGTGGACCCTACAGCCCATTTATTCGGTCAGTGCGATTTCTGCTGTCCAGACGCGCAGTGCGTGGAGACTCATCTGGGACACGAATATACTACGGTTCAGCCAGTGACACCACAAACCACTGCAACAGTGACGTCAGCCATTGCTGTCACCAGCACTCCCGCGATTCTTACCACTACGAAGTCTCACCGGCCGCCAGGTATCAACAGTTGCTACACGTCACCTTGTCTGCAAGGAGATGACACTGCCACCTGTACGTCAGGCCAGTGGGCTTGTGGTGATGACCAGGTAAGATGACCTGGTGCATCAATTACAAATATTCTGTACCGATAAAAATTTTGCCTAAGGTTCAAAAAAGCATCGACATTCGGCCTCTACGATGAATGCCGTCGCCGCTGTAGTTGTTGTTGTTGACCGTTTCTCTTTTCCTTTATCACTCATTTATGCAGATGACATATTTGATTTTTAAAATTTATTTTGTAATGTTGTTCGTCCATCCTACTTTTTCACTGAGCACTGGGATGGCAACAACGAATCAACCAGGGCAACAGTAACAGCAAATCTGTTTATATACATGTATATATGTCGGTGACTTGAGAACGGTACCAGCAGACATCAGTTGAAGAATCATCACCGTTTACGCGTTATTTTGTCAGCTGCGTTTACTTATGTTCCAGTTCTGTCAAGTTCTCACGTATCACGACACGGGGACGGTCAGAATGCAGTGCACATCTGTCAGTTTGGTTCAAGCGGTGAGATGGTTTAATTTTCGTGTTTCACGCTAAAAATGTCACATGTCAGTCATAAAGCCCTTTTTTTTTCACGTAATTTATTGTGTATGTGTGCACAGGTATGCAACCCACAACTTCCAGACTGCCCCCGATCAGAAGATTTTCTGACCCAAAACTGCCTTAAGTGTTGCCATGACGACTCCTGTGTTAAAGGAATGGTTTCTCAAATCCCACGGACATCGCAACTACCGCCTACGTTACAACAGTCAGCTACATCAAGCCAGCCATCTACGTCGCAACTGCCCGCAGGGAATACGCAGATAACAGGTACTACGTCAACATCAATGATGTCAACACAGCAACAGGGTGGAGACAAATTAATCAGACTTCTTTTGACATCTTTCGTACCCGCCAACGCACCCCCCCCCCCTCTCTCTCTCTCTCTCTCTCTCTCTCTCTCTCTCTCTCTCTCTCTCTCTCTCACCTCACCTGTAGCGTAAGTTTTCAAGTTATGGAAATGCCTCAGAGCTTGTGCTTGATAGTTAGGTGGTGTGTGTGTGTGTGTGTGTGTGTGTGTGTGTGTGTGTGTGTGTGTGTGTGTGTGTGTGTGTGTTATACACTGCTGGATGCATGCACATTCTGGCTTTTCTATGTGTGGCTATAGTCTTAGCAGCGTAGTAAGAAACTGACGATCCTTGTAAAAAAAACTCTCTCTCTCTCTCTCTCTCTCTCTCTCCCTTTGCAGTGGGCTGTGTGAATTCTTACTCAGATGACTGGTGTGCAAGTGTTGCCAGCATGTGTGCGGACAGTTACATCGTTAAGCTCTGCCCAAAGACGTGCCATACTTGCGGTAAGCTGGCACTCACAACGCCAGGCTACATTACAGCGACGCCATTTACCAATACATAACTTTTTTTTCAAATTATCTTCGAATATGTTCCGGGGTGAGGGTGGGTGGGTGTTTAGGAGTTTAACGTCCTTTTCCACCACGTAAGGGTGATATCAAAGACGGGGCAACGAGAAAAAGGCCAGCACAAACATTTAGCCCCAGCCGGGATTCGAACTCACGACCCGAGCATTGAGAGTCCAATGCTCTACCATTTGGCCATCCCGGCTCCCCGAATGTGTTCCGGTCTTTGCAGTATGAGAAAACATGTTTGATAACACCGGGAACTAGGGGGAGGGAATCAGTTGGATTTTACACGGACCCCCTTCCTTTACACACTTAATAGCCGATAAAATCATATTTGTATTTCAGAAACTCTCTCTCTCTCTCTCTCTCTCTCTCTCTCTCTCTCTCTCTCTCTCTCTGTTGCAGTAATCTGCGAGAATTCGTACGCGGATGATTGGTGTGAAAGCGCTGCCATCATGTGTTCGGACATCCACATTGTTCATCTTTGCCCAAAGACCTGCAATGCCTGCGGTAAGAAGCGACAAAAACACGTACACTACTCTATGGCAGAGCGCAAGAATTTTAAAACACATCATTTCCTGGGAATTGATTTTAATGTTGTCCTGACAACAGCTGTCTAAAGGAAATATGAGTTCTCTAATGCCACTTTCAGGACAATGGACATCGCAACAACCGCCTACGTCGCAATCGGTAGTTACGTCACAGCAGCCATCCACGCTACAACTGCCCTCAGAGAATACACAGATGACAACAGCAGACACTACGCCATCATCAGTGACGCCAACGCAACAAGGTGGAGGTAAACTAATTATGCATGTCCATTTCTTACACGCTAATCCCCCCCCCCCCCCCTATCTCTCTCCAAAGACCGTAGATAATATTATTATCTACGGTCTTTGCTCTCTCTCTCTCTCTCTCTCTCTCTCTCTCTCTCTCTCTCTCTTAGCCTTCGACGTAGCAACTATGCCTCGCAACATCCGTCAACAGCACAACATCTAGTCATCGTCACAGGTCGCTCCTTCAAGTGTTCTGCCCCAGCTCTGTGGAACGCTCTTCCGCCTTACTTGAAATCCAGCACCTCCGCCGAGTCTTTCAAAACTCATCTTTTCTTGAAGTTCTGATGCAGACGCCACCCCCTCCCCCACTATCCCCCCCACCACTCCCACCCTTTTCCTGTTTTAGTTAAAACATCCCCCCCCCCTCCCCCGCGCGCTACGAGCATGCTGTGCATGGAGGTTTTTCTCAGCGCGTTCCAAGACATCATCATCATCATCATCATCATCATCAGCTGCCGTCTACGTCATAACTGTTAACAGCAGACTCTTCCAGTAAAAGAGAAAAAGTGAACGACTTCGTCCACTTTCCAGACAGGTGCCAGCCCGTGTACACTACAAACTGAACATGACATGAAGTCTGCTTCGTAGGTCAAATAATCATGTAGCCGCTGAATAGGTGCGACTTTCTCTTCCAGAAATACACAGTCTTCCCCCGACGCGCACAGCCAGCAACACAGCTGCAAGTTCTACAGCGGCAACAGCTATGACAAGCGGTGCAGGTGATCCGATAACGACCTTCTTTATTCTTTATTAGTGTGAAGTTCGATTAATCGTTCAAAAGTCTTTCCAGAAAAAAAATTAACAAAGGTTCATGTGCCATACACGCGCTTTCGGATTATCTCGTTATATTAATCAGTCGGCCACTGAAGCATGAAGTGCCTCCTCAAATGCTGAAAAGAAGAACGTAACGGTAGCCTGCAAATAATTACGTTATTATTTTTGTGTGTGTGTACTCCTTAGGAATATGTGCTTCCTGCAGCAATTTGGACTGCCTTATAATGCATCAGTCCAGCACACAGTGTCTACTCTCCCAGCCCTTCTGTATGACGTCTATTACCGATACTGAAAACGGCAGAAGTGAAATCAGCAGAAGGTTATACAACTCATACTTTTACTCTCCCTTTTCTTTTTAACGATGCACCGCGTGCAAGGTTCATATTTAAAAACATGGGTGGTTTTGCACCCTGACGTACAGCGATGGTTTTGCAACGTTTTTGTTGTTTATTTACTTGTTCATTTACGGACAAATTGACACAGGCTTTCATTAGCAATTCACCAATACCCTTATTTAATGACATGAAAGCTCGTTGATCTAGCATGAAAACTGACTGAGCTATGGACGTTTGAATGAAAGTATAGGTGCAATTGCACTAACAAGGTACGGCGAAGGTAAATCATGCATTCTGAAATACGTGTTATAGCCATTTCATACCTGAAGCCGGAATCCGCTGGCTCAACCGGTCGAGGCTTCGAATCCCAACAGAGCCAAAACTTTTGTCAAGGGTTTTTTTGTTGTTGTTGTTGTTGTTTTTATGTTGTTTCCATAGTAATGGAAACAACATAATAGGACGGGCTAAAATTTCCACGTTCATAGGCAAGCATCTGTGGTACAAACGCACGTCACTGCCGATCTCCCGCAGAGACGATTATGCAAGTGTAACTCTGACAATGACGTAAGAAAACCTGCGTCATCGATGCTGGCATGTATGCTGTTCCGAACGCGCTTCTTCTCCTCACTGAGTGCCGTCTGTATGGATGTGTGTGTGTGTGTGTGTGTGTGTGTGTGTGAATTGTGTCCGGGCCCGTTTCTTCGAAAATACTCAACCGAATGGCTTCAAATTTGGGGTATCCAAATTTATCAAAATGTTACATTAGACGATTCAAGCGTGTGATGATTGCTTAAGTGATTTGGGAGTTATCGCCCTTTTGAGACAAGTTGGTTGTCTTTCGTGTACAGGCGTAATATTTATTTAAATCACTCAATTTTTTGGCAGTAGATAGCTTGAATACGGACTCTGAATTGACTCACTACTAGAAAATGGTCGCTCTTATAGTTTTCATGTAAACCGAGCCTGAGTTGACATTGCATGTGAACCCAGTTCAGATGCCTATTTCTCCGAAAATACTGAACCGATCGATTTCAAATTTGGGGTTTCTAAATGAATCAAGATTGTTGAATAGAAGGCCCGATCCAGGTACGATTGCACACATGATTTGCGAGTTATCGCCCTTTTCAGAATAAGTGGCTTTCTGGCGTTTAAAGGCGTAATATTTACCTAAACCACTCCATTTTTGGGACATAGATAGCATGAATACGGACTCTCAACTAAGTGAAGTTTGGAGGTTGTCGCTTTTATACTTTTGGCGTAAGCCGTACCTGATGAAAGTGCTGGTGAACACACTTTAGATCTCAAAATCGCTCCTACTATACATAGATAATGAGCCTGGGGTGCCATAAAAAATATACAAAAAAATTAGAAAAATTCACTGCAGCCGTTATCGTCAGTTGACTCGAAAATTTGTACTCACAGCACATTTCCTCTGCAAGCCACACGCCTCACAAACATCGAAGAAGAGACGCACGCGCACTGACGTAAAGTAAGTGCGTCATGTTTGATTGACGTGATGCTGTTTTTTCTTGGGGGTGTCTCGCCACTTTCTTTCGGAATTCCTCTGTTTGGAGACGTGGTGTTGTATTTTACTTATGCTATGTCGCCATCATCGTGCACTCGCAGAGATGATACGGGATACAACAGACTACAACTCCAATACTTTATGAACAGAATATGCGCGGAGAACAAATTCATGAAAGAAGAAGAATCCAGAACGCTGTGCAGGGGGGCTGCTTACGTCAGATCTAGAACATTCCTCAACTTACTGGAAGGCTCGAAATCTCTCCAAGGTGACGTAATCTACTGACGTTACTGCACCAGCATGTTCTGGGATGGTCTAGAAATTATTTTGCATCGAAATGCAGTATCTTTTCGCAAGAGTCTCTACAACTTGACATGTGGAAAGCGGGAATTTCAGTGGGTTTCGTTTTTGCCACTGACTCACACTCAGAAGCATAATGCAAAGATCTTGGAAACATAAAGATAGTTCACTTACCTCCCTTTGAGGGACAACGCGTAAGAGTTGTCTGCGCGCATTAGCGCGCATCCCGCAGATCTACGCAGTTGTTTGACCCAACCCTACACTAGCCGCCGTAAAACATTTTAAGAAAATAAACAAAAACGAAGATGTCAGCGACTGCCAGGTGGTCTCCCCCCATATATTTCGCATGTGTTTTAGGCCTATGGAAAACATAAGTACTCTCAAAGTTCCGGAGGACGAACGAAAGATCTAGTTTGGCTTTCACTGCTGTACGTAGGCTACGCAGTGCATTTCGTTCGATGTGTTCAAGTAAAACTAGTACGGAACACAGAAAGATCGAATGTGCGAGAGATCCAAAGATGGACGCATCCGCTGAATACTTCCTGCTAACTCAGCATTAATCATATCTGCGACCGACGATCCAGCAGATTCTATGTTGTGATATGGTTTTACAATGGTTAGAACGAAGTTCGGCCGGATGATTTTGTTCTCTGTGTGTGTGTGTGTGTGTGTGTGTGTGTGTGTGTGTGTGTGTGTGTGTATGTTCTGAATTTAGATGCAGGTAGACGCTAGCACAATTTAAGTCACCGTGATTTGTAAAGTTGTCAGGGAAAAAAATTACGCTGTATCTGCGTCAGCCGCGTGTGTTTACTGTTAGTTTACACTGCATGCACACGTACCACTTGAGGTCTTTTTTTTTTTTCTTTTCTTTTTTTTGGACAAGAAAGCGAAAAAAAAATGTTTGTTTTTCAACAGGAATACCAAAAGAAGTATTTCCCCGTTTATATTTGTCTGTTATTTGAACAATTCGGCGCAGAACACAATTGCATGCTTTTGTGATCGCTTTCCACTTTCCGCCATGCTGTCACTATAGGGGCCAGATCTAGGATGCGCGCTAATGCGGGCAGACAACTCTTCGCGTTGTCCCGCTATATGTCTCTCTTACGACACTCTCTGGAGCACAGAGTCTTTCAGTGGAAAGTACCTCTGTGCACAGTGGGGAAATGGCGCTCACTGCGCTACCGTGACGGGCCTAAATTGTCTCGGTACTCTCAAACACAAGGTCGCGCACTATGTCATCCTTGACCAGCTTTGAACCCAGAGGGATCCTCAGTGGCGCAAGTGATTAGCAGGCTGTCTTCAGAGTGAAAGTAGGCGTGTTTCTGAATCAGAGACATACATAACCTGTCTCTGTCTGAATGGACAGATCTATTATTACATTCAGTCCTAGAGCACGGGTGTGTATGCTTTTGTAATCGTCTCTTATTCCACCACAAGGCAGGTACGTGATCGTCTGCACCGTGCAATAATACTTGCCTGTAGAGTGCAACACCCTTGCCTGTCAGAGTGCAACCCCCTTGCCGTTTACTCACATCCTGTTGGATCAGTCTACCACGTAAACAGTGCCATCAAAGCGCAACAATAATTGTCCGCTGGCAAAGATTTTGCCCAAACGAAAAGTGGTCGGATATTCAAGACTTCGTTTCAAATCGAATCATATGACACACAAGTCTCTGCTTTTCTAAAAAAAAAATTCGCCATTTTTAAAAATGGCGCTGGGTGTAAGCAGTCACATTTTCACGCCCCGCCGAAAAGGGACTGCACTCTGGAGTCTACTCTTACGAGGGCAGGAGTGACGCGTCTTTCTGATTCCAAGGTCTTTGCATAATGTGTGTGTGTGTGTGTGTGTGTGTGTGTGTGTGTGTGTGTGTGTAGGGGGAGGGGGGGTGCGTGCGTGCGCGCGCAAGCGCGCGTCTAAGGCGAGAGAGAGAGAGAGAGGGTCTCTTCTCCGATACCAGTAAGCAATCGTCTGTCAGTCAGGTCTGCGGGAAGTAACTCTGTCAAAGGGGAACGACTTTATTACAAGAATTCATTCACCCATGTAGAACCTCGCATACGCCAACAAGTTGTGACGTCAACCAGCTAGGCGAGCTCACACGACCTCATGTGTTTGGGTTTTTGCAAGTGCATAGAGGCACGATAAGGGTTTTCAGTACTTTCTTTATGTCAGCATGCTTGATGTCAGAGAGCTTGCGTTCCGGCGTGTGCGCGCGGGCTGCATACATGACACAACGACTACGACTGTGACTACAGCAGGTCATTGAATGGAAACAACATATTGGGCTGGTGGCCATCTTGTTTAATAAGACGACGTTTAATTATCCTCAGAACACCTACCCACTCACATCCGGAGTACTCGCACAGTCAATAGCATTTCGGAAATTCCATGTTTGTGGCCTAAACTGGAGTTTCAACATGCAATACAGTTCAGATATATACAATGTACCTAATCAGTGTACCTGCTTGTTTTGGGTTGTTGTTGGTGGTGGTGGTGGTGGTGGTGTGTGTGTGTGTGTGTGTGTGTGTGTGTGTGTGTGTTTTAGGATGCATGGTTTGTGGTTTATTTTGTTCATCATCGACTCTGTCTGTGTGTGTGTGTGTGTGTGTGTGTGTGTGTCTGTCTGTCTGTGTGTGTGTGTGTCGTAAACAGTTGTGCCAGCAAAACGGACTGCGACGCTATTACACTACAAGAGACGTGTCGTCACGCTGAGGGCATGCTACGCATGAACATCACGTGCAAGTTCTGCTGTGACCAAGCAAACTGTAACGCCCCGCCGTCTATCATCCCTCACACGGGACTGATTACCCACCACTAATCTTGAAAGTTCAAACTATAGTCGAACATGTATTGTTTCTGACCTGGCATTGAAAGTATAAATCTGCCAAAGGCATTTGTTGTTATAATAAGAAGATAATTTTATGTATGAAGGAATCTCTCTCTCTCTCTCTCTCTCTCTCTCTCTCTGTGTTTCATTTGCTATCGCTTCTCTACAAATTAAGACATGCTCAACTTCTTAGAAGAAGGGTCTGTCAATCCGACACGGGAAGTTGTGAACACATCTGCTTAACTGAGTCAATTTCTTTCACCACGTGCAAACGCCTGTAATCTCGGAGAAACTTTACATGACTCCATGATGAGAGAGACAGAGACAGAGATGAGTATGAGAATGATAAATTAGCTTCTCTATCTTAGACAAAAGAGTTCATAAAGAAAACGTATATATGCTGCTGTCACTTTCTCAAATCAATGATGCCAAGGACTCTAAGATCCGCTAACGTAGCGTATACACACATGCAATCAGCTGGGCGAAATTTGTGTGTAGCCGCCGGGCATATAGATACCCCCCGCCTTTGCCGGCAATTAAAACAATATTTCATTCAGTCACATTTGGGTTTGACTCTGCTACTGGTCAGTAGTCTAAAACTTTGTGGTGCTAGGAGTTGGTGCTAGTGTTGGTTACGCTGACAAGTCAATAGTCATGTTTTTGCGCGTTCGTAGTGTGTGTGGGTGGTGGTGGTGGTGGGGGGGGGTGCACGCTTTGTTTTGTGTTGTTGTTTGGTTGGTTGGTTGTTTCATTGCCACTCCTGAATTTCCCACCTTGGGATAATAAAGAACCTGACTGATTGATCGAGCCCAGCCCCCATGGTTTGCGAAGGTGTCCTGTTTCTGTGTATGAATACAAAAACAAATGGAACTACAAAATCAGCAGACGACAATATTAGCCCTAGACTCCAATCCATGCGTTTGACCACGGCAGTCTATAATTACCTTACTAGAAAATGTCATTGTCAACACAATTATTGCAATCATAAAAACAAAACAAAAAAGCACAGACACGGCAAAAAACCGACAGCACTCTCTGCTTTTCTGCAAAACACACGAAAACATGCAGAAATCAAAACTCGCAAGTTAGATTCTTACCTCAGTCATCCCCGGCCGTCACTGACTTGTTCCACTGTTCCAGCAAACACACTGTCTCAAGCAAAATAATGTCCTCGGGAAAAGTGCACAATGAAATCTTCAACACCACATTGCATGTAGACAGTATCCGTCATGAGTCAACAACACCATGAATCAAATGTTGGCCGCGCTGAACTTTTACGTCTGGCCACATTCCATTCTGCCTGTTCACTACGTTCGGCGGCAAGAGTAAATTACTACGCCGGCACGGGAAAGAGTGCCCTTTTGTCGTTGGTTCATAGATCATGAGAACTGACAGTTCTCAACAAAAACTTTCTGCTTGTCCTACTTTGTGTTCATCCATTAACATCGTTTGCTCAGTTAGTCCTTGTTGCGAATAAATAGTATCAGTTATTTAATCAATCGATTATTCATGAGTTAGGCATAACCTTGGTGGCTCTAGGGTATCGGGCCATGGCTCGGAAAGTGCTTTTCCTGTGATGCAGCGTGCACCCTGCTTGCGCCTATACTAGCCACAAGTCTTTGCATAAAGTTTCCAACCAAAGTGAAGTTTGCAACTGGCTACTTTTTACGCCTGTCATTCTGGACACCGAAAAGCATAAGAGCAGACATATTTTCGAGACCGAGTCGTTCTTGGCCAGTGGGGCTATCCGCATGGAGTTGTCTGAAGTTGTCTCCCGTGCGCAAGCAGACGACTGTTGTCACCGAGGCGGGAAATTGGTCGGTGAAGTTCTGTCCAACTTAAAAGCCATACATTCGGTAAGTTTTGTGTTCTGTAATTGTTTCACTGCGTGGTTGATTGCGTTTGTTATGTCATGCTTTGACTGTTGCTGCTGCTGCTGCTGAGACAAAACGAATGCAGACGAGTCTTGCTTGAGCATTCCAATGCGATGACAACGAATGATTCGCTGCTAGGTAACTGTGTCGTGATATCATTCTTTTTGAGGATGGCGAGTTGACTGTACGTTGTATCATGCATTTCATGTATGCTGGCGAATGGGTGTCACAGAGTCGTCTGCGTGTGAGTATACTGAGTCTATATTTGCGCTGATAATGATCCACCTTGGTTTCAGGTCAAACCGGGAAATGTTTCAACAGAGACTGACGGGCGGCGGCTTCTCCGACGAAAATTAAGACGAGATTTCTATGGCAAAAACTAAAACATCCAGTATCGATTTCCTCTACCCTGCTGATAGCCAAGCGGACAACATGAGATTTGCAAACAAATAAGATGATCAGCCATGCTACGAAATCTAGGCACAGCCCTAATGCCATTTAAAAGCAGGCATACTATCCATCGCGAAAAAAAAAAATTTACAGCTCTTCCATATACGGAAAACAAGCACCTTTATCTTTGTCCAACAGCTGAGTTTTCCACGCCTTTGACGTCACATTTAGTGCTTGTCCCGTTTACCGAAACTTAAATGCTGTGTCTCGGTCATAATCTCTGCAGTCCGAGAGACAGACAGGCCCCTGAAAGGAGAGGAAAGGGAAAATGACGGTTAAACTTCTCTTATCGCTACTGCTTCTTTTTCGCATACAAGGTTGGTTGGTTTCATTTTTCTAGTTCACTGTGAGAACAATGGCCTAAAATTTAGGCGTAAAGAGTAAGCAGGAATGACCGTACGTGTGGCTCCAAATTGAATCGTGGCCTCCTCCATAACGTCTGTAGCAAACTTTCCCCTCCGTTTTGAACATAATGCCTATAATAATGCCATTGAATTTTCCACCTTCAGCATGATTGACGATAACGTTTCCGCAATCAATGAAATGAGTATTTCAAGAGGTAGTGTAGCATCTGTGGATAAGCTTGAGCAGGGAACAGATGTTTCTTATAGGCACATGTATTTCGGCTGTTTTGTCGTTGTTGTTTGGCGTTGGATTTTTTTTTTTTTTTTTTTGTTCTTCTTGCTGGTGGTGGTGGTGGTGGGTTTTTGTTGTTTGGTTGTTTTTTGGTGAGTTTTTTTTTTTTCTTTGGGGGGGGGGGGGGGGCGGGGCGGAGGGGGATGCCCATACCTCACTTGACAGAACATAATTATCAGCATGTAACTTGTTCACACACCTCCAGTTTTACAATTCAAGATCCGAACATTTGATAACTTTGACCTACAACAGCACAATAAGTGCATTGCAAAATTACTGAAAGAGTGATTACATATTGTTCGGATTCTTCTGTTGTTGTTTGTTTGTTTTTGTTGTTTTGTTATTGTTGTGTGTGTGTGTAATAATAATAATAATAATAATGGATATTTAAGGGACGCCCTCCCTCCCGCAGGAGCTCAGGGCGCCTTACAGTAAACACGCACTCACTCACACACACTGAAACGGAAACACACACGCAACATTCCTTCACACATACATTTAACGACAACACATAATGTGCAGCAGCATACACGGTCTCCGCTGCCCCCGGCACACACACACACACACACACACACACACGACCAGCAAGATGATGTGGCGACAGCTATTGGTTAAGGGCGGTGAAGAGGTGGGTTTTCAGATTTTGCTTGAAGGATGGTTTTGTGTCTGCATATCTGATCGATGCTGGGAGATCATTCCAGCAAGTCGGTCCCTGGAATGCAAAACTACGCTGACCAAAGGTCTTTGTTCTGACTTGAGGGATACGGAGTTTCCGAGTGTCGGCAGCAGAACGAAGTAGTCTCGAAGGAGTGTAAAGCTGAAGCAAAGAAGATAGATATGGAGGACAGGAAGAGGTAACACAGTTGTACGTAAGGGATGAAATCTTATATTGGATTCTAGAGGACACGGGCAACCAGTGCAGAGTGCGGAGAAGGGGTGTGACGTGGTCTGATTTCTTCGCTATAAGCGAGCGGCAGCATTCTGAACCTTTTGAAGTCTCTTTAGGAGGAACTGAGGGCAGCCAGCCAGAAGGGCATTGCAGTAGTCCAGCTTGGATAGGACAAAGGCACAGACAAGAACTTTAGTTGCATCCTCTGTGAGGTAGTGACGGATTGAGGCAATGCGTCTCAACTCAATGTACGCAGATTTACAGACGTTTGTGACCTGATTACTCATTGACAGGCTGCTGTCCAGAGTTACGCCCAGGTTTTTTACATGAGGAGAGAACTGCACTGAGGAATTACATATCTCAATGGACTGAGGGAGTGACACTGACCGGGAAATTCTCGGTGAGGCAACAATCATAGCCTCAGTTTTGTCATCGTTTAATTTAAGTTTATTTGAAGTACTTACTTTACTTACTTAGGCCCGTCACCCCTATTGGGGTATAGGCCGCCTACAACAGTCCGCCAGAGTCCTCTGTCCTGGGCCATTTTCTCCAATTGTCTCCAGGTGTATCCCATCTTCTTGGTGTCTGCCTCGAGGTCACGTCGCCAGGTGTTCCTCGGCCGTCCTCTCTTTCGCTTACCTTGGGGGTTCCATGTTAGGGCCTGTCTGGTGGTGTTGGACGTTGGCTTCCTAAGTGTGTGACCAAGCCACCCCCATCTTCTTCTGCGGATCTCATCTTCAGCTGGCAGTTGGTGTGTTCTCTGCCACAGGTCTATGTTGCTGATGGTGTCTGGCCAGCGGATCTGGAGGATTCTTCTAAGGCAGCTGTTGATGAAGGTCTGCACTTTCCTGATGGTGGTCTTTGTTGTCCTCCATGTCTCTGCGCCATACAGTAGAACTGACTTGACGTTGGAGTTGAAAAGCCTGATCTTCGTGTGCGCTGATATTGTTTTGGAGTTCCAGATGTTTCTGAGCTGTAAGAATGCTGCTCTTGCCTTGCCGATTCTTGCTCTGACGTCAGCGTCTGTGCCGCCCTGTCTGTCGATGATGCTGCCCAGGTACGTGAAGGCCTCTACTTCTTCAAGTGGATTCCCATCCAATGTGATTGAGTCACTGCTGGCTGTATTGATCTTGAGAATTTTTGTCTTTCCTCCATGGATCTTGAGGCCAACTTGCGATGATGTAGTTGCCAGCTCTGTGGTCTTGTCTTGCATCTGTTGTTGACTGTGGGACAGAAGAGCCAGGTCGGCAGCAGAACGAAGTAGTCTCGAAGGAGTGTAAAGCTGAAGCAAAGAAGATAGATATGGAGGACAGGAAGAGGTAAGACAGTTGTACGTAAGGGATGAAATCTTATATTGGATTCTAGAGGACACGGGCAACCAGTGCAGAGTGCGGAGAAGGGGTGTGACGTGGTCTGATTTCTTCGCTATAAGCGAGCGGCAGCATTCTGAACCTTTTGAAGTCTCTTTAGGAGGAACTGAGGGCAGCCAGCCAGAAGGGCATTGCAGTAGTCCAGCTTGGATAGGACAAAGGCACAGACAAGAACTTTAGTTGCATCCTCTGTGAGGTAGTGACGGATTGAGGCAATGCGTCTCAACTCAATGTACGCAGATTTACAGACGTTTGTGACCTGATTACTCATTGACAGGCTGCTGTCCAGAGTTACGCCCAGGTTTTTTACATGAGGAGAGAACTGCACTGAGGAATTACATATCTCAATGGACTGAGGGAGTGACACTGACCGGGAAATTCTCGGTGAGGCAACAATCATAGCCTCAGTTTTGTCATCGTTTAATTTAAGTTTATTTGAAGTCATCCATAGTTTAATTTCAGAGACACACTCCTGAAGACTCTTAATGGTGTCATGAATCTGGTCAGGGGGGCACGAGTCATGAAGCTGCGTGTCGTCTGCAAAAGCGTGGTACGAAATGGAGAAGCGTTCAATGACCTGGGAGAGCGGCTGGACATAGAGCGTGAACATTACAGGCCCGAGGACGGACCCTTGGGGGACGCCGAACTGTAGAACAGTTGGACGTGACAGCCGATCACTGACGGAGACAGTCTGGCTTCGGTCCGCTAAATATGATTCAAACCATGCCAGGGCAGTCTCATGTACGCCAAAAACATGCTGAAGTCTGTGAAGGAGAATCTGGTGGTCTATGGTGTCGAAAGCTGCGGAAAGATCCAGCAGCGTGAGAACAGAAACTTTACCATCATCAAGAGACAACAAAAGGTCATTCACTATTTTCAAGAGTGCAGTTTCAGTGGAGTGACCAGGGCGGTAAGCAGACTGATAGAGGCTCAGAAGGTTGTTTGAGTTCAGATGCTGGAGAAGTTGAGAGAGAACAATTTTCTCCGTGATCTTGGACAGGAACGGCAGGTTAGACACGGGCCGATAGTTCTTAAGACTGTTGGGATCAAGAGAGGGTTTCTTGAGAAGCGGTTTCACTAAAGCAGTTTTGAAGACAGAGAGGAATGTGCCAGAGGACAGAGATTCATTGATCATATTTGTCACTGCTGGCAACAGCTCACCAAGACACTCGTAGAGAAGACTGGTGGGGAGCGGGTCTAGGCTGCATGTTTTCTGTGCAGTCTTCAGCAACACCTCGTGCACCTCTTGCTCAGTGACAGGCCTAAAGGCAGTAAGGGGGTCACCATGAAAGACAGTGGCAGGGTCTGAGGCAGATGAAGCAAGTCCATCAAGCCTATCCCGTATGGTCTGGACCTTCTCTGTGAAAAACTGGGAGAAGCGATCTGGAAGTTCAACAGGTGGGAAGATGGTTGGTAGTGGAGACGGGTCGTTTCTGGCAGTCAACCTGCCGGTGATGTTAAAAAGCTGCTTTGAGGACTTGCTCTCCGTGATCTTGGAGCTGAAGAAGGCGGTTTTGGCTGCTTGAACGATGCGACTGACACATCTCTTGGCGGCGTTAAAGATCTGTCTGTGAACCGTAAGGCCTGTGGACAACCACTGTCTCTCAGCTCGACGTCGCTCTCTTTTAGCGGTAAGAAGCTGATCACCCACGGCACTGAACCAAGGGGAATTTGATTTCTTTGAAGACACTTTTCGGCGGGTGGATGGGGCATGCTTATCAAGCAGCATTTGCAGGCAGGAATTCAACTGCTCGACTGATGGTCTGGGGTGCTCAGACAGGCAGGCATGCAGATCCGCATTTAAAGCTAGCCTGTCAATAGCGCGTATGTTGCGAGCTCGCACATACACAGGTTGACTGGGTGGTATCGACACATCTAACTGAGTAATGACACACAGGTGATCAGACTCAAGTGCATGTGACACAGTTGTCGACTTGAGAAGATTATCACTGGGCCTATTCAAGATCCAATCCAGGATATGGCCGTGTCTATGAGTGGGCTGGTTCACGGACTGAACAAGATCAAAGATGTTAAGTATTTCAGCGAGTTTCATAGTATTTGTATTGTGAGGACAGTCGAAGTAGAAATTGAAATCACCAAGGATAATCAGTTTGCCGGCGAGGGCATTGCAGTGTTCAAGTAAGGTAGGAAACTGATCAAAGAAGAGCGAGTCTGTAAGTTTATTTTTCCGGCTGGGTGGGGGACGATAAATGGCAAAGAAGTGGACCTGCTTTTGTGGAAGAGTCAGAGTGATTTTCGCCAGTTCAAATGCTGAGTGACCAAAGTCGAACTCATCAGACGTGCATGACAAGAAGGGCAGTAGATCGGATCTAAGAATGACGGCAATACCGCCACCTCGGGAGGGGCGTGGGAAGGACTTGACGGTGTAACCACTGGGAGCTAAATCAGCGCACTTCGCCTCGTCACCGCAGGGTCTCAACCACGTCTCCGTCAAAAAGAGCAGATCAATGTCATAGTCGTGGATGAAGTTGGATATTTCAGTTCTCTTTTCTTGGGATGCAACTGATCGAGCGTTGAACAACGCGACACTCAAGCCGTCAATTTTCGGACGAGTTGGCGTTGTCATCAGAGGAATGTGAACCAGGTTCTCATTGTTTACATTCCGCTCGGAACGGCTGTGATGACAGTAAGAGTAACTGAGAGATATAACAGGAATTCTCCTACCTCTATCCTGGGTGCACGGACTTTTCGACGGCGGACGTTTCGCCGACAGTCGTTTCGGAGCCGGACGTTTTGCCGACCGGACCTTTAGCCGACGGACGTTTCGTCGACGAACATTTCGGCGCGGGACCTTTAGCCGACGGACCTTTAGCCGACGGACGTTTCGTCGACGAACATTTCGGCGCGGGACCTTTAGCCGACGTCAAGTGTGAGCTCACACATTTCTCTCGCCATTGTATCAATGTATCAGTGAACTCTCTCTCACTTTCCCTGCCAGTTCTCACGTTCACCTTCCACCTGGACAGTATTTCTGTTTGTCATCTGTCTCACGTTCCCTCGAGATAGTGCTTCCTTCATTTATGTGCAAGATTCTGAGAAGTAAGTAAACGTTGAGAGAGAGAGAGAGAGGGAGAGAGCTGTTGCGCATAATCTGTGACACAATCAAAGTGAACAGAAGTGTTGTAAGTGTGGTATATACTTTTATATTGTTATATGAAGACAGCATGTTCTCTGTGTGGATTTTAATTACTCGTGTTTCTATTAAACTTGGAGTATGTCATGTCACAAGATGATGAGAATGTTTTATATTGTTATATGTTATATACTTTTATATGTTGCCCATGCATAATGCGTCGAAAAGTCTGTCTGCGAAACGTCCGGTCGACGAAACATCCGTCGGCGAAACATCCGTTGGCTAAACGTCCGGTCGGCAAAACGTCCGACTCCGAAACATCCGACGGCGAAACGTCCATCGGCGGAACGTCCGCACACGCTATCCTGCACACGGCGGCCGGCACGGTAGGGGCGTTTCTTCCTGTGGCGCTTGACACACGAAAACGTATCCAAACGAGAATGAACCCCAAGTTCGTTCAGACGAGAACACAGAGCGTCAGAGACAGAAGTCACTGTATTGCTGAACTTTACCAGTGCGTCTCTTGTGTAACGGGTACACGGCGGGCGTGTCGCACTGGTCTCGAGCACAGTGGTAGTGTGGGGGACAGTCCATGCACGTGCAGACTGGAGTGTGCATTGTGACCTGGGACACTCACTGAAAGGAGTACTGGTACACGGGTACCTAGGGACACAAGGCAGAGCGCTCAGTGCAGTCATGGATGACTGACCGCAGTGTTGAAAACTCAGTAGCCATGACAGAGAACTGAGTCCAAACATGAAAGCGTAGATATTTCGCCAATCCATGCACAGATATTGGAGATAGTAGTACCAAAATGTAGGCCACATCCTTAGGAAGCTTCATGTACAATCAGTCAGACAAACAAAGCCACAGGACAAGAACAATCAACAGAAAACAATAGAGCTGGTCACTTCAAAGCCGAACAGGCGAGGTGAACACAACTCCTCTGTGTGTGTGTTTGTGTGTGTGTGTGTGTGTGTGTGTGTTAGTGAAGTCGCCTCTCTACACACAAATATCCGCCACACTGCAGGTGTACGCAAAATCTTATCGCATGCCGACATACTGAAGTTCATCCCTGGCATTTTGCCCTGTGTCCCAATTTAATATTTGATGTACAGCAACGACAACTGCGCGGGTCACGATTTTGAAAACGAATCAAACCAGACTTTTAGTAGTGTATGGTCAGTTTCATTGATTTATTTTACATTGACGTTGTGTTCCACACAGCAGTAAACACCTGTTGCCCATCAGTATGACAGAGCTTGCTACCAACTCAACATCACCGCAGCTAACGATCTTGAATTTCGATGATAAGATGGTGGGCACCAACTCACCCCGGTTAGGGCCTTTCTGCCAGCCCTTTGGCCTTGTGATTGTCCTGCGTAGTTGAAGTAGCACTTGATACGTTACAGTGGTTATAGTCATGGGAAGAGGACTTAATATGACTGTTGCTTTTGAAGAATGATGATGCTGAAAAGACTTCTGATATGTCGGTTATCTGCCTGTCTGCATGTAACATTAACAGTACTATATGCATGTGTGTCTAGGTTCAGAAGCGGAATCATGTTTTCACAGCCACAATTGCCATTCTGACCGTTTCCACTTTTCTTCCTGCATTTCGAATGAATGGAATTGCGGAGAAGGGGAGGTAACACACAACTACAGATACAGACGACTCATTAGTCTTTAAACATCGAATATATAGACGGTGAATTTTCATGACATACGTACCACCCTTTCTTAAGATAAAACAGCAAAAAAAAAAAATTCATCGATAGATATAAAAGAGTTGTAGCTTCACACTCTAATGTCCATTACATACAAACAAAATCGTAACAACATTCTCATCTATGTTGATGAGAACAGTCCGGGTGAATTTGCTTGGGACAGCGGATCGGAAGAGAAAATAGACGTGGTTGGTTATTTAGGCTTTACGCCTTGCCAAAATATGAGCGGTCCGGGTAGCTACAGTCGTTAACACAAGTAGCGACTGTGCAATGACATTTTGCAACAACAACAACAAAAAATAATAAATAAAAATCCATAGTAAGGCTGTACTCTATGTTACACGAAGCTTCATAACTAGCTTATCAATGTCTCGGTTGGTCTATCAACATTTCTGAGATAACAGTTGATTAGTCATTTGACGTACTCTACGACAGTGACCTCTTAACCTCATTTAATATTGTGCAGAGCTGAGCGGGCACCAAAAGAAACTTTTTTGGTTTTTAAAGGGCTGGACAATAAAGAGGATTTGATTTGACTATACCATGATGATGATGATAATGATGGTGATGATGGCATTAATATATATATATATTCAAAGCAAAGCATATATATATATATATATATATATAAATATATATATATATATATATATATATCATAATATGTGTGTGTGTGTGTGTGTGTGTGTGTGTGTGTGTGTGTGTGTGTGTGTGTGTGTGTGTGTATGCTTTGCTTATCGGTTGTGTCGGCTCGTTGAAGTTTAAGAAATCACGATAAGAGCGGGACATTGAAGTACAGACATGCCATTTGGTCTGTTACAGTTTTGTCAGATGCGCAGACATGACTACCAAGTTGAATTCAAGTGTGACGACAGAAAACATATTGATGTGAGTAATATACACTGAAGGGAACGTGTAATCATAACACATCCACCCCTCCCCCCACCCTCTCTCTCTCTCTCTCCCTGGATAGATCTTATCCCGACGACTGTAGAAGTTGCCGGGTCTACAGATAATGAATGCAGAAGATTGGGGGGGGGGGGGGTAGCAGTAGGTTTGGAGGATGGTTACGCTTGTACGATGGTTCTTTCTTCACAAAACACTAGCTTGACTGGAATAAGTACAATCAAGTTTGCCGGCAAGGTCTTGTGAGAGGACTGGTGCTCTTTTCATGTTGATGCTTCTGTTAGATACAGACTACAGCACATTTTCTGAATACATTTTGTAAAACAAAGAACGATGTCCTTAACATTTATTTGGGGGAGGGGGGGGGGGGGGTCTGGAGCATGGTTACACTTGAATGATGTTTCATTCTTCATAAGACACCCCGAAATACTAGCTTGACTGGAGTAAGTACGCTCAAGTATGCGGGCAAGGGCGTGTGAGTGTTCTTTTCTTGTTGTTTCTCTTATTCAGGTATTGTTGTTACTGCTTCTATTTCGTTCTAATATTATACTTTCTTTCCGTTTTGTTTTTCTTTTGTTTTGTTTTCCTGAGCATCTCTACTGCGTGATCGTTCATCTGAAAAAGACGGGTATGTAATTTTAAATGTACATGAGATGTAATGCCAAACGAAAGGTAGTGTACACATCATAGAATAACAATTGTAATGAATGAACCAGAAATCTTTCAAACCTGTAATTACCGTATTCTTTTCCAGAACTGCCAGCACCACCAACGCAGTAATGATGGATCGTGCAACCCGACTCAAGGTTATACGTATGGGAATGAATGCTTCTTTTGTTGTTCTGATCGTGGTTGCTTTTGGGACCTTAACGAACGATACAGACATACAACAACGTCGACAACGACAGCCCCTGCCCCTGTGACAAACAGGCATTGTTACGACAACGGGAATTGGGCTTGCCACGGTGACGAGGTGAGAGTCTGTGATGATGATTATAGAAGATGATGATGATGATGAAGGCACATTTATCATTTATACGTGTACTTTAAACGGAAATTCTCACAGCAAAGAGCTGACTTTCACATCAAAAGGACATTGGATTAGTAACGAAAAGGGTGGACTGCCAACGTGTTCAAAATATTGTAATAATAATGATAAGCAATCTTGTATGTGGCGAAATCCCCTTGTAGAAGACTAAACACATCGGCAAAGCAGGACATGGATACTATATAAAAATAGTAATAAACTGATGTTAAACTCAGCAGTCACTGAATCAGGATAAGACTGAAATACTAACGTGTAAGCAAAGATGAGAATACCAAGCTGCTCAAAGGACGCGTAGAAGACAACATTTACTGAGTAAATTTGGTTTCTCTGCTGATTTATGTCTTGAGCATTTTGATTTTCTGATTAGTGTCAGGTTTCTCTGTTGTGAAGATGTGTTCGTAGGGAAGATCAAGGCTATTAAACTCGCACGGCAACTATCTAGCGGGAAAAAATGTCATGACAGGTCAGCGGTTTAGTTCAGTGTAAAAGGCGGTTTTGGAAATTTTGACACTGAAGTGCAGTTTGAATTTATTCCGTTCCAGTTCTGTGCAGTCACAGTCGAGAGAGACCATTCAGTCTCCATGGTGTGTGAGGATACCAACACTAAGTGGCAGGTAGTAAAAACGGTTTATTCCGTAGCGGATAGATGTAACATTCTGCTGAGTCTGCTAAAACACACACACACACACACACACACACACACACACACACACACACACACTGACGGCGCGACTCAGAGGAAATGTCAGCCTTAGAAATAGATTGGTTTTATTCCAGCTAAACTGAAAATGAATACAGTTTTTTTTTTTTTTTTTTTTGCCACAACCCTTTGCCGGTTCCAGTGGTATTCCCCCTGGCAGTGGGTGGAATCCAGGGAGGGCTCGGAAGCTGGGGCAATTTTTATATGCATGATGATGGTGGTGATGGTAAGATGATGCTAGGTCCGTGTGGTTTGGGACTGCGGGACAGGGCCGCATTCCACGCTTCCTGTCATTAAAATCCCGGCATTAACAGGCCCGGGAACTACGGCACCTGCGGTTCCGGCTGTGTAATCATCCACATCATAAGACGTGTCATACCAAGGGAAGCACCCCCAAAGTAGCACCCGTGAAGTGGGTGAAGCTCGGCTGTGTGGCAACAGCCTCCCCATTGGGCCCATAGCACACCCGCTCTGGGTAGGAGCCGACCTAGGTAGGAAAAATCCCGCTTGCCTCGGCTGGGACTCGAACCCGGGTCTCCCGGTCCATGGTCCGAAGTGCTAACCACTACACTACGGGGACTGGTCAGTTTTTCATTGTAATAAGTAAGCTACTTTTTTGGAGTATTGGAGGTTGCAATATCCATCACAATACCCGTGCTAAAAGACCATCAGATATCACAAACATCGCTTCGTACTAGCGTTCAGCGTGCCTTTTGACATGACCAGTTGTGCCTTGCAGGCGTTCACGATCTTATCTTTGTGTGTTGGTGCTTTGACTACACGGTGTTTCTGTTTACTTTCAGAGTTGCCAAGCCATGCAGTCTTTGAATGTCCATGCGTGTGAGTCGACTCCCATCGACTTTACAGCCCATTTATTGGGTCAGTGCGATTTCTGCTGTCGTGACTTGCAGTGTGTGAAGTCACATCTGGCGCATGAAGTTACAACGGTTCTGCCAGTGACGTCACAGACCACTCCAACAGTGACGCCACATACCACTACAACAGTGACGTCATCCCAAGCTGTCACCAGCACTACCATGACGCAGCTCCCTACTGCAGCACCCCACCAGCTGCCAGGTATCAACAGTTGCTACACGTCACCTTGTCTCCAAGGAGATGACCCTGCCACCTGTACGTCAGGTCAATGGGCGTGTGGTGATGACCAGGTAAGTTTGCTGATGACGTCAGTACTATCATCAAAATGTTTCATCAGATGCATAGTATTAGTATTGTTAAATTTTTCAGTTTTTTTGTGCTTTTTTTTTTTTTTTTTTTTTTCGTCTGTTCGTTTTGTTATTATATTTTGTTGGCGTTTTGTTTTGTTTTGTTTTGTTTTCTCTATTTTTTTCGGGGGAGGGGTCGGGGGCTGGTCGTTTGGTTCTGGTTTCGATGCTGTTTTGTTTGTTGTTATTGTTTTATTTGGATAGTTTGTTTTGTTTTTAGTTTGGGGTTTTGCTTTGCTATGGGTTTGGTTTGGTTTTTGCGGGAGGGGAGGGGGGGGGGGGGTAGTTTTTTTGTTTGTTGTATCTTTTGGGTTGGGGGAGGGGGCGCTCGAGCGACTGCCCATGTTATTGATGTTGTTTTCTGCGCATTATCCTCTGACAATATCGATGGGCAATGGATGACACGAACATATATACCATGACTTAAATGCAGACCATAAACCGTTCCGTTGTGAATTTACGCAGATTTTTTAATATGATTATATATTTGTATTGGGCCTAAAATTCTTGTTTCAGTTGTGTTTAACTATGTTTCAGTTTTGTCAAGTTCTGACGTATCACGATACGGGGACGGTCAGAATGCAATGTACAACCATCAGTTTGGCTCAAGCGGTGAGATGGTTTGGTTTGTTATACTCAAGAAATACACCCCTGCCCCTTTCCACCCCTTCCCCCTACCCCTTCAGGATTTTATTTCTTGCGTTGGAATCAGAGGCTTCGGCGGAATTATTAACAAACAACACGTCACAACTGACGCGAGTTTGACATTTTAAAAGACGTCCCCGTAATCACAATTATTACTGCACTTAGCAAAAAAAAAAAAAAAAATCTGTAAAAGAAACACAATGCAGCGGGCTTCTCAACTCAGACCTTTGTAGTGTCTTAATTTGCACCTTCCAAAAATGTTTCGCACCTGTGATTAAGAACTATTATCGCACAGTTCCGCAAAATCCTGTCTGATGTCATCTTAGGGTGGGTCAAAGGCGTACGTAGCACGGTCTGCCCAGCCAAAAATACAGAAATGTTATTTCGGCACGATACTGAGAAACGGCGTTCACTAAAACACCGAACATATCATTTTTGAAGGTCAGACGCCAGTCATAAACGCTTGTGCCATTCCTGGAAATATTTTCTGGAAGTTGTCGTGCGTGTGCACAGGTATGCGATCCACAACATCCACATTGCGCACGACCAGAAGATTTTCTAACCCAGAACTGCATCCAGTGTTGTCCTGACGATACCTGTGTCAAAGGATCGATTTCCAAGATGACCTCGGCAAGACAGTCGACATCGCAACAACCGTCTACGTCACAACAGGTAGTTACGTCACAGCGGCCCTTCACGTCACAACATCCCTCGTCGAATGTACAGATGACGACAGCAGACACCAACGCATCACCAGTGACGTCGACGCAACAAGCTGGAGGTAAACTGTATGGTGGTATCTGTCCATGTCTTATTCACCCACCCACCTCTCTCTCTCTCTCTCTCTCTCTCTCTCTCTCTCTCTCTCTCTCTCTCTCTCTCTCTCTCTCACACACACACACACACACACACACACACACATCCAAAGCGTAGCTGATTTATACGCAGACCTACGTGTATTGTGATGCCTCCTTCTTTCTGTTCACCTCCTTGGTCAAGCCATTGAGGCCCCCAAATGTACCGATTGTGTTGCAGTGGGATGCGAGAATTACCACGCAGATGACGCGTGTGAAAACTACAAACATGCCGGCTTGTGTACGGACAGCTACATCGTTGGGCTCTGTCAGAGGACGTGCAATGCCTGCGGTGAGAAATGAGGAAAATACGGTAGACTAGCACAGAGGACGGACAAAACACTTGGGAGCACAAGAAGAGGGCGCATGAGTTACACGAAAATACTATTCACACATTACACATCACACAACGTATTGCGACCCTGTTTTAAGGAGGATACTCGTGTTTGCTGTTGTAAGAGCCGTCAAGGAACTGTTAATCTTGCGGCCTGATTTTTGCAAACAGGACCAACATCGAAAAAGATTAAAAACCGTCGGATACTAGTGCGCGATACCAAATGTGCTAAAGACATCAAATCAAACTGAGGCGGTACTGCAGAAAGTTGTCTAAAAAGGGAACGGGTACGCTGGGGACGTGAAAAGGTGTCCGGTCAAACCGATGTCCGGTGTAACCGATGGCCGCTCTATCCGATGAGTTTTTAGTCATGTTAAAGAATGCCCTCGGCCGGGAAATGATTTGCTATGTCGGTATAAACGGAGTCCGGTATAACCCATGGCCGCTATAAGTGGAGCATACTGTATGTGTGTGTGTGTGTGTGTGTGTGTGTGTGTGTGTGTGTGTGTGTGTGTGTGTGTGTGTGTGTGGCAGGGTAAACTCGGATTCAGGGGGATCCCGGATTTCCCTGGTGTAGATCCAGATCCAGGATTCTACTATGAGAAACCCGGATCCTCATTTACACCGGGGGGAATCCGGGATTGCCCTAGGGTAAATCAAGTTTCGTATTTATCCAAAGGAACCCGGGATCGCCCATACACAAGTCACTGTTTGTGGCGGTCTTACAGACCTTTAATACAGTGCGTATATATCATTGTGTTCCACCAGGCCAAGACAGTTGTGTAGACATCTACGATGGTTGCAGTACGGACTTTACCAGACGATGCTCTGAGAGTTCCGTTCAGAAGATTTGTCAAAAGACATGTGGCGCATGTGGAACTACAACAACATCGCCTGCAACGACGGCTACACAGTGTGTGTGTGTGTGTGTGTGTGTGTGTGTGTGTGTGTGTGTGTGTGTGTGTGTGTGTGTGTGTGTGTGTGTGTGTGTGCGTGCGTGCATGTATAAATTTAGAAACATTATATAGTAAGATGCAAAAGTTTGTCACATGTGACTTTCGGTTGCCAGTCATACACTGAGATACACACAGTGTTTGTTCAAATTTTAGACTTAACAGGGGGGATTCAGACTTATCTGCGGTAAAACTTCGCAATTTGAGAATGATACATTAAAGTTTAGTAAATTTTAGAATATTTTCAATTTTTTGTTTGTGTGTTTGGGGTTGTTGTTTTCTTTTCGGGGTGGGGGGGGGGGGGGGGGGATTTGCAAACCTTCTGCCTCTTAGTACATATTCCTAAGCTATACAATTACACAATTTCCCGGGGAGCCGGGGTGGTCGAATGGTAGAGCGTTGGACTTCTAATGCTCGGGTCGTGAGTTCGATCCCGGCTGGGGCCAAATATTTGTGCTGGCTTTTTCATCGTTGCCCCGTCTTTGATATCACCCTATGTGGTGGAAAAGGACGTTAAACCCCCAAACACCCACCCACCCACACAATTTCCCTATGAAATCCGATAACGTTTGTTGTTGTTTAGTCATTTCAGGGTAATTTGTGTGTTGTCTACTGTCATTTCTTTTCCAGGGACTTGTTACAACTGTACGGGATTGGACTGTTTCCTAAACCCGACCGTCTTGGAGTGCCCGGATCACCTCTGCATGACTATAGTGGATGATGCTGAAGTACGAGAAATCGCAAGAAGGTTTGAAATCAAACAGCCAGAGAATCTGCTTAAAAGTTGTCTTTATCCATTGACATGTTATGGGTCTTTCAGGGAAACTCATTTTCACTCATTCCAAGCGTCAATAAAACCGGGGCTGTGGCTGAACTTGCGTTTACGTCAGTGTGCTTTTGGGCAACGAACGAGTCACATCGTTACGGCACTTAGCGTAATAGTCAAGTGGTCGCGATACTGTACTCGTAACTCACTGGCTCGTTAAGAAGGAGAGGGGTGGGAGTGGGAGGAGGGACACCTACCCTAACGGAACAGTCCAGCTGAACACTATTCAATCCAGACAGGTTATAACAGAAAATGTTTGTAATGTTGCCTTTTTATTGATCCCAGGTGATCTTGACAAATCCGCGGTACTATTCCGATCTTACATGCAATATGGCCGTCGTTGCAGATGCGCCACAAAGCCAGAATGTGACGCCATCACGTCGAATGCCGTTTGCCATGATCCCGACCACGCGCGGCTTGGTACTTTTCGGGGCGTGACGTGTCAGTTTTGTTGTAATGAACCCAACTGTAACAGTCCACCGGATATCGCCCCTGGCACGGGACTCATCACCCAGCACTTAGTGGGATAGTTGGCAATAAGCCAGGGTTTTAGAGGTAGACTTGCCGACAGACATCACGAGTATAACTATAGGTCTTGGCCAAGCACGTCACCTCAAAGTTTCCGTGTGACTGTGAATGTAATGACGGTGAGTAAAGCCGGGATATGCTGGTTAGTTGTACTGGATCTTGCTTGCATGCTCTTGTTTGTGTGTGTGTGTGTGTGTGTGTGTGTGTGTGTGTGTGTGTGTGTGTGTAACGCTTGTGTCTGCAGAGGGGAAAGAGCGCACAGTAAAAACACAACAGGCTTTGTTGACTTCACACGCACGACTGCCGGTCCCCCGGCCGAACTCTCGCAGCCTGAGTCTTGTTGAACGTTGCTCACTATGGGCATAAAGGCCGTTCTTAACCGGGCGAACCACCAGTCTGGCGAACTTGTTCGGCGAACTGTGTATTGTATACGAACAGGGCAAGCGCACGCACGTACATAGTTCCAGAGGTTCGGCCGGACTAGTTCTCTTTCTTAACCGACCGTTAATGATATGCATACGTCATCGCCCGAACAAGGCGGACTCGCAAGTTGAGACAATCGTAAACAACCAAAATGGGCGCCTTCGTAGATCGAGGCGACCGGGCATTTGCGGTAGTTATCGTTTTGAGTGAACTCTTGGAAGCCGAGGAAGAGGAGATAAGAGGAAAAGAGCGCAAGAGAGGGAAATGTGAAGTGAGTCGATAGCCGCGATGCCGTCCGCCATTTTCCTCAAGTTTGTACATGCGCACAACAGCTCTCCCCGAGCAACCAATCAGAGCGCAGGATCGGCAAAAGGATCGCGAGGGTTCCCACGACACGCTATGCAGTCCTCAAACCTAGTTCGCCGAACCTTTCGAACCAGGGTTTCCGCACAAGTATTTGGTCGGTTAAGAAACAACGTACGCGAACCTAGTTCGCCGTACTCTCCGAACCTAGTTCGCGAACCAAAAGTCTGCCCGGTTAAGAACGGCCTTAAGTCGCACGTGTTTCGCTTTGTGCCTCCCCGTCCCACTGCTACCCAACACGACACACTCACCCACGCGCGCACACACACACACACACACACACACACACACACACACACACACACACACACACACACACACACACACCGTGTTACATGTGTGTGTGTGTGTGTGTGAGAGAGAGAGAGAGGGTCGCCCGAGTGGATTATTTTTCTCAATTGATTGTGACCTTTCGGGGTTCAAAGTGGGAGCCCCAAATCTAACAATTTCATCCCTGGAAGGGAGTGTTACGTACATTGCTGTATTGTTTGCATCACCTACTTGTTCGTATGAAGTACATTTGTAACAGCCAGTGCTGTAACACACATAGTAGTTCAGGTGAAGATTGGAGCTAGAAGATCGCGCGCCGGTGTCATAAAGTTGTTGGACCCCCATAGTACTTGGACCCCCCCGGTCCAATAACTTTAAAGTTAATGGACCCCTCCTATAGTTGTTGGACACCCCTGTTACTTAAAGGTGTTTCTCATTACTTAAGGTGTTTTAGCCCATGCCATGATTGTTGATAGATCTCCCTGTGATGTTTGAACACACACACACACACACACACACACACACACACACACGGAGAAGGCTCCCCCCCCCCCCCACACACACACACACGCGCGCGCGCGCGCACAACGTCAAAATTCACACATGCCACCGCAACCCTTTAACCCCATACCCCTTCCCCAGCCCTCCGAGCAGATAGATTCCCCCCATCCCTACCTGGCATCGTCCAAATACTCAGTCACCCTCCCCCCTACCATCTCCATATTGACTCGCACACACACGCCTGAATACGCACACACGGCAGACAGAGATACTTTTTTTCCTTCAGAAATCCAATGTGTTTACGTCAATACCTCAGCTAGTTCAGTTTACCTGTACCAAGGTTACTCCTAAACCATAATGTGTCGTGTACGAGTGATAGAAAAGAGAATAGAGCTATAAGTAATTGAATTTTTTTTTTAAGTGAAAGGGGGGTCCAACAACCATAGAGGGGGTCCAATAATTATACCCTCTGATTATAATTGTTGGACCTCGGGGGTCCATTAACTTTAAAGTTATTGTACCGGGGGGTCCATTACTTGGGGGGTCTATTAACTATACCACACCGGCATCAGTAATGCTGTACCTTACCACTCACCTTACCTATCATTAGGCAGCTTTAGTAGAACTTCGTAAGGAGGACTTCGCTGAGCAGCGTAACCCATTTACATATAAATTAGGTTCACACGACAGAGGCCGCGGGTGGCTTACGCGCTGCGATTAGCTAATGGTACCCCTAACGTGCCTAATTTACATGTAAACGGGTTACGCTGCTCAGCGAACACTAAAGCTGCCTATTATAATTATGCAACAGGTTTTGAAGGGCGAGACCTCTTCCACACCTACCACCTGGCGTGTATTGTCAGAAGTAAATATTATGATACAGAAGTGGGAGGGGGGGGGGGGGGGTCTGTACCGAAAATATCTGAGTTTTGTTGGTTGGCCTATTGCGCCCCCCCCCCCCCCCCCAAAAAAAGGGATTTTGGGGATGCTCTCTGAAGACATCTATGGGAGGGAGATCAGCTGTGTTTGTTGATTTTACCCCCCCCCCCCCACCACCACCACCACCCCCACCCCACCCCCTTTTCTTTTTTCCTCTTTTTTTTTTTCTTTTGTTTTGTCGTCACTGACTTCGCTGATGCAGAAAAGATATACTGTTAACACACGCAGGCATCGCACGGTATGCACCACATTGTCAGCGAGCCTACACCGCGAATGATAAGAGTGGCAGAGTTCTCGCCCCTCCCCCGTACAAGCTGTTTGCGGAAAACTTCAAAACACTTTGACACTGGCATTTTCTCACCTGGCTTGCTGTCAGACAGTGATAAGACCTTTCAAAACAAACTCTTTTGAATGACCTTGAGTCAAAGTCAATAAGCTTTAACATTTGCATTTTCTCAGAATCTACGAACACTAGAGGCGTCACACTTTGATGATGATAATACACATTGAAAGACCTTTACTGGCATACCTCAGTCCTGTATTCAATGGACTTGACGCAAGGTCATGCAAGCTGTTTACGGCAAACCTATAGAAACAGCTACGTTGGCATTTTCTCAACAACAAAAAAACAGCAGAGGTACCAAACTTTGGTTGATGACAGACAACAATAAAGCCTTTCCATGTACACCCTCTGGAATGACCTTGACAAAATGATTAAGGTCGTTAGAGCTGTCTGTTTTAACATGTGCATTTTCGCATGTCCTACTGACACCAAAGGTACCAAACTTGATAGATGTGGCGTTGATAAGATCTTTGCGGACACATGTCTGAATGACCTCGACTTAAGGTCAAGGCCATACACGCTGCCCATGGGAAACTGTAACGCTGCAATGTTCTCAGAACCTTCCATCACCAGACACCTGACTTGACATGATGGTAGACATTGATACAACCTTTATAGCCATACTTTTTTCAATGAGCATGACCCATTTCACAGGTGAGCCAAGTTGGCTTGGGTTTGCGTGTGTCTTTGTCTGTCTGTCTGTGTGCGTATGTGATTTTTCAAGGGACTTATTACCCAACACTAGTCTTCAAAGCTCAAACTATTTTCTGACATGCATTACTCAGATTTGGCACCAAAAGCAGGAATTTTCCAATGGCATTGGTTGTTAGAAATAAATTATGATAAGCAAATTTTGTGTGTGGAGCTCTCTCACGCAAGCGATCTCGAACAAGCTTTACATGAGAGAGGGAGACGACATTTGTCCTCGAGGCGGGAAAATTGGTCGGTGATGAAGCAAAACAGGTTCTGTGCAACTTAAAAAGCCATACATTCGGTAGGTTTTTGTAGCTCTAATTGTTTCACTTCATGGTTGATTGCTGCTGAGACAAAACGAATGCCAGGGACCGGGTGAGTCCTGCTTGAGCATTCCGCTGCAATGACACTGGTTAAATAGCCAAGATCCGCTAGGCTTTATAGTCTTTGATGACACTGCTGCAAGATAAACTGTGATTTTTGTTGTTGCTGTTGTTTTGTTTGTTTTAGGATGGCGAGCTGACTGTACGTTGTATCATGCACATCATCTATGTTGGCGAATGGGTGCCACAGAGTCGTCTGTGTGTGAGGTTTACGGTATCTACGTTTGCGCTGAAAATGATCCACCTTGGTTTCAGGTCAAACCGCGAAGTGTTTCAACAGAGACTGACGGGAGGCTTCGTATCTCCGGCGAAAGTTATTGCGAGGTTTCTATGGCAAAAACTAAAACATCCAGTATCGACTTCCTGTGCCGTGCTGATAGCCAAGCGGACAACATGAGGTTTGCAAACAAATAAGATGATCAGCCATGCTACGAAATGTAGGCACAGCCCTAATGCCATTTAAAAGCAGGCATACTATCCATCGGGGGGAAAAAAAAAAAAAAAAAAAAAAAAAACATTTTACAGCTCTTCCATATACGGAAAACAAGCACCTTTATCTTTGTCCAACAGCTGGGTTTTCCACGCCTTTGACGTCACATTTAGTGCTTGCCCCGTTTACCGAAACTTAAATGCTGTGTCTCGGTCATAATCTCTGCAGACAGACAGGCCCCTGAAAGGAGAGAAGAGGGAAAATGTCGGTTAAACTTCTCTTATCGCTGCTGCTTCTTTTTCGCATACAAGGTCGGTTGCTTTCATTTTTCTAGTTCACTGTGGGAACAAGTGGCCTAAAATTTAGGCGTAAAGAGTAAGCAGAAATGACCGTTCGTGTGGCTCCAAATTGAATCGTGGCCTCCTCCATAACGTCTGTAGCAAATATGATGAAAGTGTGTATGCGACATTGTTTTTCAAATAGTACATTGCAAATGATTATATAAAAGGGAAATTGATAGTAATTTCGTTCTGGCCTTCGTTAGATACATCACACTTGTAATGGCCTACCTAGGTTATAAACTAACTTTATCCCATTCTCTGCCAGCATCCTAAGACTGCTATCAGTTTTTCCCTCCGTTTTGGACATAATGCCTATAACAATGCCATCGAATTTTCCACCTTCAGCATGATTGACGATAACGTTTCCGCAATCAATGAAATGAGTATTTCAAGAGGTAGTGCAGCATCTGTGGATTAGCTTGAGCAGGGAACAGATGTTTCTTATAGGCACATGTATTTCGGCTGTTTTGTCGTCGTTGTTTGGCGTTGTTTTTAATTTTTTTTTTTTTTGTTCTTCTTCGTGGTGGTGGTGGGTTTTTGTTGTTGTTGTTTGGTTGTTTTTTGGTGTTTGTTTTTTTTTTTCTTGGGGGGGGGGGGGGGGGGCCCATACCTCACTTGACAGAACATAATTATCAGCATGTAACTTGTTCACACACCTCCAGTTTTACAATTCAAGATCCGAACATTTGATAACTTTGACCTACAACAGCACAATTAGTGAATTGCAAAATTACCGAAAAAGTGATTACATATTGTTCGGATTCTTCTGTTGTTTGTTTGTTTGTTTGTTTTTGTTGTTGTTGTTGTTTTTATTGTTGTGGTGTGTGTGTGTGTGTGTGTGTGTGTGTGTGTGTGTGTGTGTGTGTGTGTGTGTTAGTGAAGTCGCCTCTCTACACACAAATGTCCGCCACATTGCAGATGTACGCAAAATCTTATCGCATGCCGACATACTGAAGTTCATCCCTGGCATTGTGCCCTGTGTCCCAGTTTAATATTTGGTGTACAGCGACGACAATTGCGCGGGTCACGATTTTGAAAACGAATCAAACCAGACTTTTAGTAGTGTAGGGTCAGTTTCATTGATTTATTTGCTCACTTGTGTAACAAAGTGAGTCAATGTAATAACCCTCCGTCGTCTGTGCGTGTGTGTGTCTGCCTGTCTGTCTGTCTGTCTGTCTGTCTGTGTGTCCACAGTAAACCTTAACATTGGCCTTTTCTCAGAATCTACAAATAGAAGAGGCACCAAACTTGGCGTGCTGACCGACAGCCATAAGACCTTTCAAAACATACCATATTCATTGACCTTGACCCAAGGTCAAGGCCACTAAAGCTGTCTGTTTGGAAATTTTCATTGGCAATTTCTCATAATCTAGAAAAGCCAGAGACATCAAACTTTGCATGATGATAGACATTGACAACACATTTACTGACATACCTGTATTCAGTGAATCAAGGTCCAGGCCATACAAGCTGTTTTGCGGAAAACCTTCCAAAACCTTAACACTGGCATTTTCTCGGAAACAATGAACAGCAGAGGCACCAAACTTGGCACGCTAATAGACAGCCATAAGACCTTTCAAAACATATCATATTGACTGATCTTGAACCAAGGTCAAGGTCATTAAAGCTGTCTGGAAATTTTGCATTGGCATTTTCTCAGAATCTAGAAAAACCAGAGACATCAAACTTTGCATGATGATAGACACTGACAACACCTTTACTGACATACCTGTATTCAGTGACTTTGAATCAAGGTCAAGGCCACACAAGCTGTTTGCAGATAAGCTTCCAAAACCTTAACATTGGCATTTTCTCAGAAATAATAAACAGCAGAAGCACCAAATCTGGCTTGCTGATAAACAGCAGTAAGACCTCCCAATACATATCATTTTGAATGACCTTGACTGAAGTTCAAGGTCATTAAAGCTGTCTCATTGGAAATTTAAAATTGCCATTTTCTCAGAGTGACCTTGTACCAGAGGCATCAAACTTTGCATGGTAATAGACATTGACAAAACGTGTAGTGGCATACTTGTGTTCAATTTCCTTGAGTCAAGGTCCAGGCCATTCAAGATGTTTTGCGGAGACTTTAACGTTGGCATTTTTTTGGAAACAACAAACAACAGAAGCACAAAAACAAGGCAAAATGATAGACAGAAATGAGACCTATGCAAGGTCAAGGTCATTACAGCTGACTGTTGTGAAATTTTACATTACCATTTGTACAACAAGGAGGAACGGCCCCGTCCTACAAAGTTGTTTCTCCAAACTTCATTTTTTTTTGGTCTGTTTTGATGTTATTGTTGCCGGTTCTCCCCTCTCCAAGTTCTGCCAATGACACTAGATCCTCTACGACTTCGACCGATTAGCTACGGGACTGGGGGTGGGGCCGGGGGGGGGGGCAGAGAGAGAGAGAGGGTGTGTGGGTGGGTGTTTACGAGTTCAACGTCCTTTTCCACCACATAAGGGTGATATCAAAGACGAGGCAACGAAAAAAAAAAAAAGCCAGCACAAATATTTGGCCCCAGCCGGGATTTGAACTCTCGACCCGAGCATTGGGAGCATTCGGCCACCCTGGCTCCCCAGAGAGAGAGAGAGAGAGAGAGAACGTCAGTTCCGTGAACTAAACATTTGGCGTCAGCCTCAGGCAGGTCGTCATACAGAGAGAAAGAGAGATGACGTCAGTTCCGTGAACTAAACAATTGACGTCAGCCTCTAGCATTGAGATCGTCTGAGGATGCTTTTACTTGTTTTGCTTGTGATTTCCCTGTTGGCTTTGTGACTTCCCCGTTTGAATTATTTTTCACATGAAATCTGGAAAATCTAGAGGGCTGGTGAAATGGCGGAGGCAGTGACGATACTTGCTGATTTTGTCTGTGAACTAAGCGTTTGACGTCAGCCTCACACTGGTGGTATGACAGATGATGCTTGTGCATGTCTTGTGATTTTTCTGTTGCTTTTGTGACTTCCCTGACTGAATTAATTTTTACATAAAATCTGGAAGATCTAGAGGGACTAGAATACCTTGGATTGTACTTATGAAATCACAAATATGGAGCTCTTTTGACCGGTGCTTCTCGCAGAAACTTGAAAAAGTTATGTTTATCTAAAAGTTCAGTTATTAATGCTAAAGCTATAATAGTGCAGTAGTTCCTGTCATATGTGCAGTTGTCACACTAGACAAAAACGCTGGGATGATAAGTAATTTGCAGTAGTCTTTTCATAGATATTTGATCTTATGTGCAAACCACCCCTACCTCGGATTTTTTTTTTTTTTTTTTTTTTACACAAAACCAGTCAGAGCTACAGAGCTGTAGCACGAATACAGTCAGTGTAATTGGGTGAACTTCCAAAGTCTAGAAAATGAAGGAATTTGCACAAGTTTTTCAAAAAAATTCGTAACATGACCGATTTTTTTAAATCAGCGATAACTCTTCTGAAAATGCGGCAGGCTAAAAATCGTGAAAGGTAGGTCTGGAGAAGGTGAATTCCCATTTTATCTCAAAGTAAAAAGGCCTCCATCGAGGTGGTTTAGGAGATAGCCACCATTACATCCGTACACACACACACACGTCTCACAACTCCCGCCAAAAAGAACGCAGCAGCATAGTGTGCACGTCAAGTGTCTATGACGCAGATTTCGTTACGTCACTGTGTGTGTGAAAGTATGTATTGTGTGGAGAAACGTCACAGTCTTGTTTTGTATCACTGAAACTTGCTGCTGCGTGTAGCAAAATCTGCCCCGTCCCATAAAGTTGTTTCTCTATAAAAACTAGAGCTATCAAACTTGGCATATTGATAGTCATTGATAAGCTCTTACAGATCTCATTTGAATGAATGAATTGGAAACTATGAACACAAGAGACACCTTACTTCAGGATAGATAGTGCTAAGAGCTTTACAAACATACTCTTTTGAATGACCTTGACCCATCTCACAAGTGAGCCAAGGAGGCTTTGCTCCTCTAGTTAAGTTGTTTCTCTATAGAGAAACAACTTTATGAGACGGGGCAGATTTTGCTACGCGCAGCAGCAAGTTTCAGTGATACAAAACAAGACTGTGACGTTTCTCCAAACAATACTTACTTTCACGCACACAGTGACGTAACGAAATCTGCGTCATAGACACCTTACGTGCACACTTTGCTGCTGCGTTCTTTTTGGCGGGAATGACGTGTGTGTGTGTGTGGACGGATGTAATGATGGCTATCTCCTAAACCACCTCGATGGAGGCCTTTTTTACTTTGAGATAAAATGGGAAATCACCTTCTCCAGAGCTACCTTTCACGATTTTTAGCCTGTGGCATTTTCAGAAGAGTTATCGCCAATTTTAAAAAATCGGTCATGTTACGAATTTTTTCGAAAAAGTTGTTCAAATTCCTTCATTTTCTAGACTTTGGAAGTTCACCCAATCACACTGCCTTGATTCGTGCTACAGCTCTGTAGCTCTGACTGGTTTTGTGTAAAAAAAATATTTCCGAGGTAGGGGTGGTTTGCACATAAGATCAAATATCTATGAAAAGACTACTGCAAATTACTTATCATCCCGGCGTTTTTGTCTAGTGTGACAACTGCACATATGACAGGAACTACTGCACTATTATATCTTTAGCATTTAGAATAACTGAACTTTTAGATAAACATAACTTTTTCAAGTTTCTGCGAGAAGCACCGGTCAAAAGAGTTCCAAATTTTCGATTTCATAAGTACAATCCAAGGTATTCTAGTCCATGTTTCACCAGCCCTCTAGATCTTCCAGATTTTATGTAAAAATTAGTTCAGCCAGGGAAGTCACAAAAGCAACAGGGAAATCACAAGACATGCACAAGCATCATCTGTCATACCACCAGTGTGAAGCTGACGTCAAACGCTTAGTTCACAGACAAAATAAGCAAGTATCGTCACTGCCTCCGACATTTCACCAGCCCTCTAGATCTTCCAGATTTCATGTGAAAAATAATTCAATCGGGGAAGCCACAAAGCCAACAGGGAAATCACAAGACATAAACAAGCTTCCTCAGACGATGGCAGTGCTAGAGGCTGACGTGAAAATGTTTAGTTCGCGGAATTGACGTCATCTCTCTGTCTGTGTATGACGACCTGCCTGAGGCTGACGTCAAATGTTTAGTTCACGGAACTGACCTCTCTCTCTCTCTCTCTCTCTCTCTCTCTGGGGAGCCAGGGTGGCCGAATGGTAGAGCGTTGGACTTTCAATGCTCGGGTCGAGAGTTCGAATCCCGGCTGGGGCCAAATGTTTGTGCTGGCCATTCTCTTGTTGCCCCGTCTTAGAAAGCACCCTTACGTGGTGGAAAAGGACGTTAAACTCCTAAACACCCACCTACCCACTCTCTCTCTCTCTCTCTCTGTCTCTCTCTCTCTCCCCCCCCCCCACCCGGCCCCACCCCCAGTCACGTGACTAATCGGTCGAGGTCGTAGAGGATCTAGTGTCATTGGTAGAACTTGGAGAGGGGAGAACCGGCAACAATAACAACAAAACAGACAAAATAAAATGAAATTTGGAGAAACAACTTTGTAGGACGGGGCCGTTCCTCCTTGTTTAAGTTGTTTCTCTATAGAGAAACAACTTTATGAGACGGGGCAGATTTTGCTACGCGCAGCAGCAAGTTTCAGTGATAGAAAACAAGACTGTGACGTTTCTCCACACAATACTTACTTTCACGCACACAGTGACGTAACGAAATCTGCGTCATAGACACCTTACGTGCACACTATGCTGCTGCGTTCTTTTTGGCGGGAGTGACGTGTGTGTGTCTGTGTGTGTGGACGGATGTAATGATGACTATCTCCTAAACCACCTCGTTGGAGGCCTTTTTACTTTGAGATAAAATGGGAATTCACCTTCTCCAGAGCTACCTTTCACGATTTTTAGCCTGCCGCATTTTCAGAAGAGTTATCGCCGATTTTAAAAAATCGGTCATGTTACGAATTTTTTCGAAAAAATTGTCCAGATGGCTTCATCTTTTGAAATTGGGAAGATCATCCAATTATACTGCCTGTTTTCGTAGCACAGCTCTGTAGCTCTGACAGGTTTTGTGTAAGAACAATATTTCCGAGGTAGGGGTTGTTTGCATATAAGGCCAAATATCTATGAAAAGACTCCTTCAAATTACTCATCATTCCGGTATTTTTGTCACTTATGCCAACTGCACATATGACATGCACTACTGCACTATTAAAGCTTTAGAATTAAGAATAACAGAGCTTTTAGATAAACACATTTTTTCACGTTTCTGCGAGAAGCGCTGGTCAAAAAAGTTCCAGTTTTGCAATTTTGTAAGTACAACCCGAGGCACTTAAGTCCACGTTTCATCAGCTCTCTAGATCTGCCAGATTTTATACCAAAATTAATTCAGTCACGGAAGTCACAGAAACAACAAGGAAATCACAAGATATGAAGAAGTATCACCTGACAGACGAGCAGCTTGAGGCTGACGTCAAATGTTTGGTTCACAGACAAAATCTGCAAGTATCGTCACTGCTTCCGACATTTCATCAGCCCTCTACATCTTCCAGATTTCATG
The DNA here is from genome assembly GCA_018292915.2 of Batillaria attramentaria. Taxonomy (NCBI): domain Eukaryota; kingdom Metazoa; phylum Mollusca; class Gastropoda; family Batillariidae; genus Batillaria; species Batillaria attramentaria. The sequence goes on from JACVVK020000167.1 coordinate 1,259,792, forward strand.
TGAAAAATAATTCAGTCGGAGAAGTCACAAAGCCAACAGGGAAATCACAAGACATGAACAAGCATCCTCAGACGATCTCAGTGCTAGAGGCTGACGTCAAAAGTTTAGTTCACGGAATTGACGTCATCTCTCTCTATCTCTGTATGACGACCTGCCTGAGGCTGACGGCAAATGTTTAGTTCACGGAACTGACGTCTCTCTCTCTCTCTCTCTCTCTCTCTCTCTCTGGGGAGCCAGGGTGGCCGAATGGTAGAGCGTTGGACTTTCAATGCTTGGGCCGAGAGTTCAAATCCCGGCCGCTGGGGCCAAATATTTGTGCTGGCCTTTTTCTCGTTGCCCCGTCCTTGATATCACCCTTTTGTGGTGGAAAAGGACGTTAAACTCCTAAACACCCATCCACCCACCCTCTATCTCTGCCTCTCTTTCTCTCTCTTCCCAAAGCTAAAAAGGGAGGTCATACTTATATTACATATCGATCATTCAAACGTTTCAATGAAGCGGCGTTTCTCTGTGACTTACACACAGCGCCATTTGAGAAAGTTTATAATGAAAACGACCCTGACCGTGCACTCTCAGTCTGGTACGAAATCTTTCTCCCTATATTAAACAAGCACGCACCCTTACGACGGAAACGCGTCAAACATACAACATTTCCACCATGGCTTAACCAAGAAATTATTCAAGCCATGAAGGTGCGGGATGACTTAAGACGCGAAAAACGCTTCGCGGATTTCAAGAGAGAGCGAAACCGTGTCAAGTCCATGGTTCGGCAGGCAAGAAAAGATCTTATTAACAAGCTTATCCAACAAGACCGTGACGTGTCATCAGTGTGGCGTGCCATGGCCGTTGTGACCGGAGGTGCTGGTAAGAAGTCCCCCGGCATCCCCTCTAATCTATCTCCAAATAGTTTCAATGACCATTTTTTATCTGTGGCTGAATCCCTTGCGCCATCTCAACACGATAACATCCAATACACGTGTCCAGACGAACTTATTAAATTTTGCAATGAACGAACGGCAAACGGTCCAGGTCTCCGTATACCACCAATAGCGGTGCACGAAGTCGGTCGGCTTATTATTTCTATGCCGAACAAAAAGTCAGCAGGACCAGACGAGATTAGCCCCAAAGTTCTGAAGCTCTCCCTTCCCTATGTTATTGATTCACTCACATACATCTATAACTTATGTATCCGCCTGAATATCTTCCCTCAAGACCTAAAAATGGCAAAAGTAATACCTATTCCCAAAACAAAAGATCTCACTGACGTAAACAACTACAGACCTATATCTCTACTATCTGTACTAAGTAAACCTCTAGAACGCCACATACATAAACATTTACTGGCGTACATTGAAAACCGAAACCTCCTTCACCCCCTCCAGTCGGGTTTCCGCCCACGGCACTCCTGTCACACGGCCCTGACGCGCATCACGGACACGTGGCTTTCCGCGATGAACAACTCACAGTTGACAGGTGCGGTCTTCATTGATCTGAAGAAAGCGTTTGACCTTGTTGACCATAATATACTATTATCAAAACTAAAAATCTACTCTCCCAGTCCGGGCCCGAATACAACTACACCGGACATTAGATCGAACGCGTGCTCAGTACAGACACTTCAAGCGGCCTCTGTCGTCTCAACGTTCCTTCAGTCATATCTCAAAGACAGGCGTCAGAAAGTAACTGTCAACGGGTCGTATTCTTCCAGTGGTACAGTATCGCGTGGTGTGCCCCAGGGCTCTGTCTTGGGACCACTCCTCTTTTGTTTATATATAAACGACCTGCCGCTTCATCTTAGTAGTGATAAAACCTCCTGTGACTTGTTTGCAGACGATGCAACAATTCACACTGCGGATAAAAATATCGAAACTGTCACAGAACGTCTTCAGCAGAATCTAAGTGAAGTGTCTGCCTGGTGTGATTCGAACTCAATGGTTCTTAACCCCACCAAAACTGAGTGCATGGTAATAGCAACGCGCCAGAGACACCAGCTCAACCCACTCACGCTCAGCCTATGTATTCAAGACCAGCCTATAGCCCAGGTTTCAGAACATCGTCTACTTGGCGTTACACTCGATAACCAAATAAAGTGGCAATCCCACATTAATAAAACTTGTAAAACAATTGCTAGAAATGTATTCTTACTATCAAAGCTAAGACAATATGTTGATGTTGAAGCTCGGAAATTATTTTTCAATGCGCATGTCAAATGTCATATTGACTATGCATCTACGCTGTGGGATGGGAGCAGCAAGGTGCACTTAAAAAGACTGAACTCCTTACACAGAAGAGCGGCGAAACAAATTCTACCAGATCCCTCCTTAACTACAGACGAAAAACTCAAAAACCTCAAAATGCTCCCTCTGTCCAAACATCTATTATTTAACAAGGGGGTTGCCATGTTTAAAGTATGGAACAACGCTTTTCCAGCATACCTCTGCGACATGTTTTCTCACCCTCAGTCTCGTTATGCAACCTCTAGACTGAATTTAAAAGTACCGCGCCCCAGAATTGATATATATAAAACAAGCCTAGCATTCTCTGGTTCTTCCATTTGGAATAATATCCCGCCAACTGTCAAAAACGCAACGTCGCTCTCTCTGTTTAAGGAAAAATTCTTCAGGTATTTGCTCTCCTGCTCCGATCCCTAGATCAACTCACTTGTAGCCGTGCACGCAATCAATCACATGACTGTATAGAACACACTTTATGCACGGCCCGGCTTCCCATCTCTTAGTATCGACACCACTTTGTATAGACCATCCATTGTTTTGCTCGACTTGACATACATGTATTGTAATGACACCTGCTCTGTGTGTGTGTGTGTGTGTGTGTGTGTGTGTGTGTGTGTGTGTGTGAGAGAGAGAGAGAGAGAGAGGATGTGTGTGTGTGTGTGTGTGTGTTTTTGTTTTTTTTTTACTTTGTTTAAACGTAGATGTAGTCTCTTATACAGGCGATTTTTTTTCTCTTCACTTTTTGGCTTATATTTAGTTGTTTTGCTTCATGATTGTCCTTGACTTTTTTCTTCTTTTTTTTTCTTGTCAGTTTTAAATGCTTGATTTTTTTTCTTCTTTTTTCTTTTTCTTTCTTTCTTTTGTAATTTAGAGTAGCAACGGCAAGTTTGAAAATGGTAATTGTGCCAATTGCTTTACCGTTGATAAATAAAGGATCATTGTCATTGTCATTGTCTCTCCCCCTTCTTCCCCCACCCGGCCCCACCCCCAGTCACGTGGCTAATCGGTCGAGGTCGTAGAGGATCTAGTGTCGTTGGTAGAACTTGGAGAGGGGAGAACCGGCAACAATAACAACAAAACAGACAAAATAATATGAAGTTTGGAGAAACAACTTTGTAGGACGGGGCCGTTCCTCCTTGTTTTATATTAACGTTGTGTTGGACACAGCACTATACACCTGTTGCCCATCAGTATGACAGAGCTTGCTACCAACACAACATCACCGCAGCTAACGATCTTGAATTTCGATGATAAGATGGTGGGCACCAACTCGCCCCGGTTAGGGCCTTTCTGCCAGCCCTTTGGCCTTGTGATTGTCCTGAGTAGTTGAAGTAGCACTTGATACGTGACAGTGGTTATAGTCATGGGAAGATGACTTAATATGACTGTTGCTTTTGAAGAATGATGATGCTGGAAAGACTTCTGGAATGTCTGTTATCTGCCTGTCTGCATGTAACATTAACAGCACAATATGTATGTATGTATGTCTAGGTTCAGAAGCGGATTCATGTTTTGACAGCCACAGTTGCCATTCTGACAGTTTCCACTTTTCTTCCTGCATTTCGGGTGAATGGAGTTGCGAAGAAGGGGAGGTAACACACAACTACAGATACGGTTACAGACGACTCATTAGTCTTTAAACATCGAATACATAGACGGTGAATTTCATAACATACGTACCACCCTTTCTTAAGATAAAACAACAAAAGAAATTCATCGATAAAAGAGGTGTAGCTCCACACTCTAATGTCGATTACAAACAAACAAAATCGCAACAACATAAATTTACTCATCTATGTTGATGAGAACAATCTGGCTGAATTTGCTTGGAACATCGGATCGGAAGAGAAAATAGACGTGGTTAGTTGTTTAAGCTTTACGCCGTGCGAAAATATGAGAGGTCCGGGTAGCTACAGCCGTGAACACAGTAGCGACTGTGCAAGGACATTTTGCCAAAAACAACAACAAAAATCCGTAGTAAAGCTGTATGTTATCACGTGGAGCTTCATAACTACCTTGTCAATGTCTCAGATGGTCTATCAACATTTCTGAGAGAGTATTTGATTAGTCATTTAACAATACGACAGTGACTTCTTAACCTCATTTTATGTTGTGCAGAGTGTTCACCAAACGAAAATTTTCTGGTGTTTAAAGGACTGGACAATAAAGAGGATTTGATTTGATTTGACTATACCATGATGATGATGATAATGGTGGTAATGATGGCATTAATGGTTTTTTTTTATTATTATTTTGCTTATCGGTTCTGTCGGCTCGTTGAAGTTTTAAGAAATCATGATAACTGCGGGACAATGAAGTACAGACATGCCATTTGGTCTGTTCCAGTTTTGTCAGATGCGCATACAGGACAACCATGTTGAATTCAAGTGTGACGATGTGAGTAATATACACTGAAGGGAACGTGTAATCAAAACACATCCCCCCCTCCCCCCCCCCCCTCTCTCTCTCTCTCTCTCTCTCTCTCTCTCTCCCCCTGGATAGGTCTTATCCCGACGACTGTAGAAGTTGCCGGGTCTACAGAATGGTGAATGCAGATGAGGCCGGGAGGGGGGGGAGGGGGGGTAGTAGTAGGTGTGGAGGATGGTTACGCTTGTACGATGGTTCTTTCTTCACAAAACACTAGCTTGACTGGAATAAGTACAATCAAGTTTGCCGGTGTCATAAAGTTGTTGGACCCCCATGGTACTTGGACTCCCCCGGTCCAATAACTTTAAAGTTAATGGACCCCTCCTATAGTTGTTGGACCCCCCTGTTACTTAAAGGCGTTTCTCATTACTTAAGGTGTTTTAACCCATGTCATGATTGTTTATAGATCTCCCTGTGATGTTTGAACACACACAGACACACACACACACACACACACACACACACACACACACACACACACACACACACACACACACACGGAGAAGGCTTTTTTGGTATGAGTCGTGTATAATCCTGTTATTTTCATCATTAATTACTGGGTATTATCAACATGTCTACATAAATGATTCTTAGTATTGAAAGAAAAAAAAAAATGATTAAAATTTCAATGGTAAATATTTTCTAAGAAAATCTTTAAGAGGCCAGCAGAAACAATTATTATAAAACTTTAAACCGTGGTTAAAATACAGAAAACAACACGTGGTTTACAAGGGATGGCGCTTTACAAAACACGTAAACATGTCGGAATCACAGATTTCACATTCACAAATAAACTTCCTGAAATATTAAAATGACATTACACCATCAATATTTTTTTTAATTTACTCCTCCATGTACACCCCCCCCCCCCCCCCAATCCTCTCACCTACGTCGTACTGACCCTGCCCCTCCGTACATATGACGCAACCACACAACCCCTCTCAATCTATATTGACTCCCCCCCCCCCCCCCCCACATACACACACACGTGCAACGTCAAAATTCACACATCCACTACAGACCGCAACCCTTTAACCCATATACCTCCTCCCCAGCCCTCCGAGCAGATAGATCCCCCCATCCCTACCCATCGTCCAAATACTCACCCTCACCCCCACCAGCTCCATATTGACTCGACCCCCCCCCCCCCCCCCCGACTCATCAGCCCATCGTCGTCAATATTAACAATATCAGTTTTAATTGCAGAAATATGTTTAGCGCACTTCACACAACGGCAACACCGCCCCCCCCCCCCCCCCCACACACACACACCTGAATACGCACACACGGCAAACAGAGATACTTTTTTCCTTCAGAAATCCAATGTGTCTGCGTCAGTACCTCAGCTAGTTCAGTTTACCTGTACAAAGGTTACTCTTAAACCATAATGTGTCGTGTACGAGTGATAGAAAAGAGAATATAGCTATAAGTAATTGAATTTATTTTTAAGTGAAAGGGGGTTCCAACAACCATAGAGGGGGTCCAATAATTATACCCTCTGATTATAATTGTTGGACCCCGGGGGTCCATTAACTTTAAAGTTATTGGACCGGGGGGTCCATTACTTGGGGGGTCCATTAACTATACCGCACCGGCAAGGCCTTGTGAGAGGACTGGTGCTCTTTTCATGTTGATGCTTCTGTTAAATACAGACTACAGCAAAGTTTCTGATTCCATTTTGTAAAACAAAGAACGACCACTTTAACATTTATTTGGGGGGGGGGGGGGGGGGAGGGGAGTGGTCTGGAGGATGGTTATACTTGAATGATGTTTCATTCTTCACAAAACACCCCGAAATACTAGCTTGACTGGAATAAGTACGCTCACGTGTGCGGGTGAGTATCGTTCTTTTCTTGTTGATGTTTCTCTTATTGTTGCTACTGCTTCTATTTCGTTCTAATATTATACTTTCTTTCCGTTTTGTTTTTGTTTTGTTTTGCCCCGACAGCATCTTCAGTTTCCTGAAAGAGGTCAACCTGTTCTATAAATTATAGACTTCAAACATTCAGTCTTTCACTGACCAACCAATTTTTTTTTTTTTTTTTTTTAAGACCCGATAGATTTTTCATATTTATTTACATGTTGTTTTAAAGTGGGAATTTTTATGTTTTATAGGACCTGGCAGGAAGGGACTTTCATGAGCCGCGAATTAGCCTTTGTTGCTTGCGCGGCGTTAAGCCCTAAATAACTAACTAACTAACTAACTTGTTTTGTTTTGCTTTCCTAAGCATCTCTACTGCGTGATCGTTCATCTGAAAAAGACGGGTATGTAATTTTAAGCGTACATGTGATGTAATGCCAAACGAAAAGAAGTGTACACATCATAGAATAATAATTGTAATAAATGAACCAGAAATCTTTCAAACCTGTAATTACCGTATTCTTTTCCAGGACTGCCAACACCACCAACACAGTAATGATGGATCGTGCAACCCGACTCAAAGTTATACATATGGCCATGAATGCTTCTTTTGTTGTTCTGATCGTGGTTGCTTTTGGGACCTTAACGAACATTACAGCCATACAACAACGTCGACAACGACAGCACCTGCCACTGTGACAAACAGGCATTGTTACGACAACGGGAATTGGGCTTGCCACGGTGATGAGGTGAGAGTCTGTGATGATGATTATAGAAGATGATGATGATGATGATGAAGGCACATTTAAACGGAAATTCTCACAGCAAAGAGCTGACTTTCACATCAAAAGGACACTGGATTAGTAACGAAAAGGATGGACTGCCAACGTGTTCAAAATATTGTAATAATAATGATAAGCAATCTTGTATATGGCGAAATCCCCTTGTAGACGACTCTAAACACATCGGCAAAACAGGACATGGATACAATATAAACATAATAATCAACTGATGTTAAACTCAGCAGTCACTGAATCAGGATAAGACTGAAATACTAACGTGTAAGCAAAGATGAGAGTACCAAGCTGCTCAAAGGACGCGTAGAAGACAACTGTTACTGAGTAAATTTGGTTTCTCTGCTGATTTATGTCTTGAGCATTTTGATTTTCTGATTAGTGCCAGGTTTCTCTGTTGTGAAGATGTGTTCGCAGGGAAGATCAAGGCTATTAAACTCGCACTGCAACTATCTAGCGGGAAAAAATGTCATGACAGGTCAGCGGTTTAGTTGTAAAAGGCGGTTTTGGAAATTTTGACACTGAAGTGCAGTATGTCTTGTTTGAATTTATTCCGTTCCAGTTCTGTGCAGTCACAGTCGAGAGAGACCATTCAGTCTCCATGGTGTGTGAGGATACCAACACTAAGTGGCAGGTAGTAAAAACGGTTTATTCCGTAGCGGATAGATGTAACATTCTGCTGAGGCTGCTAACACACACACACACACACACACACACACACACACACACACACACACACACACACACACACACACACACACACACACACACACACACACACGCGCGCGCGCGCGCGCGCGCGCGCGCGCACACGGCGCGACTCAGAGGAAATGTCAGCCTTAGAAATAGATGGAGTTTGGTTTCATTCCAGCTAAACTAAAATGAATACAGTTTTTCATTGTAATAAGTAAGCTAATTTTTTTTGAGTATTGGAAGTTGCAATATCCATCACAATACCCGTGCTAAAAGACCATCAGATATCATAAACATCGCTCCGTAATAGCGTTCAGCGTGCCTTTCACATGACCAGTTGTGCCTTGCAGGCGTTCACGATCTTATCTTTGTGTGTTGGTGCTTTGACTACACGGTGTTTCTGTTTACTTTCAGAGTTGCCAAGCCATGCAGTCTTTGAATGTCCGTGCGTGTGAGTCAACTCCCATCGACTTTACAGCCCATTTACTGGGTCAGTGCGATTTCTGCTGTCGTGACTTGCAGTGTGTGAAGTCACATCTGGAGCCTGCAGTTACAACGGTTCTGCCAATGACGTCACAAACCACTCCAACAGTGACGCCACATACCACTACAACAGCGACGTCATCCCAAGCTGTCAACAGCACTACCATGACGCAGCTTACTACTGCAGCACCCCACCCGCCCCCGGGTATCAACAGTTGCTACACGTCACCTTGTCTCCAAGGTGACCCTGCCACCTGTACGTCAGGTCAATGGGCTTGTGGTGATGACCAGGTAAGATTGCTGATGACATCAGTACTATCATCAAAATGTTTCATCAGATGCATAGTATTACATTCTGTACTGATGATAATTTATCAGAGTTCAAAGAAACATCTACATTGAAATTCGTCTCTGTGCTGACATTTTTTTTTTTTCTACCGAAGTTGTTAAATTTGTCAGTTTTTGTGGGTTTCGTTTGTTCGTTTTGTTATTATATTTTGTTGGCGTTTTGTTTTGTTTTGTTTTGTTTTCTCTATTTTTTTCTGAAGTTGGCGGGGGAAGGGGGGGGGGGGTGCTGGTTGTGTTGTTTTGGTTTCGTTGCTGTTTTAGTTGTGGTTATTGTTTTATTTGGATATTTTGTATTCTTTTTAGTTTGGGGTTTTTGCTTGCTTTGGGCTTTGTTTTGTTTTTTTTCGGGGGGGGGGGGGGGGGTTTTGTTGTTTGTTTGTATCATTTGGGTTCGGGGGGGGGGGGGGGGGGGGGGGGCTCGAGCGATTGCTCCTGTTGTTGATGTTTTCTGCGTATTACCCCCCTGACAATATCGATGAGCAATGGATGACACGAACATATATACCATGACTTAAATGCAGACCATAAACCGTTCCGTTGTGAATTTACGCAGAATTTTAATATGATTATATGATTATATATTTGTATTAGGCCTAAAATTCTTGTTTCAGTTGTGTTTAACTATTTTTCAGTTTTGTCAAGTTCTGACGTATCACGATACGGGGACGGTCAGAATGCAATGTACAAACATCAGCTTGGCTCAAGCGGTGAGATGGTTTGGTTTGTTGTACTCAAGAAATACACCCCTGCCCCTTTCCACCCCTTCCCCCTACCCCTTCAGGATTTTATTTCTTGCGTTGGAGTCAGAGGCTTCGGCGGAATTATTAACAAACAACACGTCACAACTGACGCGATTTTCACATTTTAAAAGACGTCCCCGTAATCACAATTATCGATCGATGCACTTAGCAAAAAGAAAAACCAAAAAAATAAACTGTAAAAGAAACACAATGCAGCGGGCTTCTCAACTCAGACCTTTGTAGTGTCTTAATTTGCACCTTCCAAAAATGTTTCGCACCTGTGATTAAGAACTATTATCGCACAGTTCCGCAAAATCCTGTCTGGTGTCATCTTAGGGTGAGTCAAAGGCGTAGCACGGTCTGCCCAGCCGAAATTACAGAAATGAGAAACGGCGTCCACTAAAACACCGAACATATCATTTTTGAAGGTCAGACGCCAGTCATAAACGCTTGTGTCATTCCTGAAAATATTTTCTGGAAGTTGTCGTGCGTGTGCACAGGTATGCGATCCACAACATCCACATTGCGCACGACCAGAAGATTTTCTAACCCAGAACTGCGTCCAGTGTTGTCCTGACGATACCTGTGTCAGAGGATCGATTTCCAAGATGACCTCGGCAAGACAGTCGACATCGCAACAACCGTCTACGTCACAACAGGTAGTCACGTCACAGCAGCCCTTCACGTCACAACAGCCCTCATCGAATGCACAGATGACGACAGCAGACACTAACACATCCCCAGTGACGTCGACGCAACAAGCTGGAGGTAAACTGTATGACATGTCCATGTCTTATTCACCCCCCTCCCCCCCCCCTCTCTCTCTCTCTCTCTCACACACACACACACACACACACACACACACACGCACACGCGCGCGCGCACACACACACACACACACACACACACACACACACACACACACACACACACACACACACACACAAACAAACAAAGCGTAGCTGGTTTTTAAGAACGCAGACGTACGTGTATTGTGATGTCTGCTTCTTTCTGTTCACCTCTTTGGTCAAACCATTCAGGCCCCTAACTTTACCGATTGTGTTGCAGTGGGATGCGAGAATTACCACGCAGATGACGCGTGTGAAAACTACAAACAATCCGGCTTGTGTACGGACAACTACATTGTTGGAATCTGTCAGAGGACGTGCAATGCCTGCGGTGAGAAACGAGGAATATACGGTAGACTAGCACAGAGGACGGACAAAACACTTGGGGGTTCACAGAGAGGGCGCATGAGTTACACGAAAATACTATTCACACATTACACATCACACAACATTCCGACCCTGTTTTAAGCAGGATGCCTGAAAGAATACTGCTGTAGTTGTTTTGTGTAGTTTTTTTTTTGTTGCTGTTGCTGGTTTTGTTTTGTTTTTCTTTTCGGGATGGGGGGGAGGGGGGGGGGAAGATAAATAAGTACATAGTGTGTCTCGCTTCATGTTAAGAACTCGAAACCCACATTTCTCACTACTTGAGAACGCACCATACTGTTGTAATCTGTGAAACCTTCTTGGGCTTTTCAGACATGCTAGATGTTCACTGTGTGGATACCCACGCCGGTAACTGCAGCGCGGACTTCGCTGGACGATGCTCCGAGAATGATGTTCGGCAACAATGTCACAAGACGTGCGGCAGTTGTGGTAAGAAAATAATTATAAACTATCTGCGGCACACGAGTACGAAATAGAAAAGGAAAGATCAAACACACCTGGCCTTTTCCTTGTTGCCCTGTCTTTGATATCACCACTACGTGGTGGAAAATGACGTTAAACACCCACCCACCCAGCCACCCCCCTGCTCACGCCCATCTGTAGAACAAGGGCACCATATGTAACTGCTGCCGAACTAACATATTTAACTCAGTTCCTGCCACGTAAGTTTTGGGTTCTGCAGGAGTGGCTGCACGAAAAAATATCATAATTAATTTATGTCTGCATGGATTTATATTTGACTTAGTGGGAGTGTTGCACTTTGATTATACTCATGTTTGCTGCTGTAAGAGCCGTCAAGGAACCGTTAATCTTGCCTGATTTTTGCAAACAGGGCCAACAGCGAAAAAGATTAAAAACCGTCGGATACTCGTGCGCGATACCAAAATATTATTGTGCTAAAGACATCAAATCAAACTGAGGCGGTACTGCAGAAAGTTGTCTAAAAGGGAATGGGTACTGACTGTCGGTTTATTTTGAAGAAAAAAAAAATCTCAAGAGCAGTTCACTGTGAAGCCAATTTTCCCCTTTCTGCTCCAGATTGTCAAGATCTTTACAAAGGAGACTGCGCAGTGGATTATCTCGGTCAGTGCTCCAATCTGCTCGTGCGAAATCTGTGCCCGCGGACCTGCTACGCGTGTCACGGTGAGCCAAAAGAAACGAGTACGACTCTTGAGTAAATACATGCTTACACATGTGCTAACTGTACGACTCCAAATGGTGACCCGTTCTCCCGAAATGGTGAATGGGTCGTTCCACGGCAGTGAAAAAACAAAGAAACAAATAAAGAACAACAACAAACAGCGCTGGGGTTTACTTTGTACCATCTGTAGCCCTATCAACTTGAACTGGCCGCTATATTTAGGCGACACTTTTTAGGCGTCAATTTCATCTGTTTGTAAACATATACATATATATTTCAATATTGATATAAGTGGACTTATCCCCCATTTTGTGAAAACAGGTCAATTTATGAAGTATAGTCGCCATATTGTAAATGCTCCTTAAGCAGAGACTGTGGCTGCACTCCAGCACTGTGAAACACATTGTCTGTAGAGCGATAATGGCGTAAATGCATATCTACGGAGAACCCCTTTTCACAGTGTAAATATTTGCATGAAAAAAAAACGTCTTATTGATATAATCACTGGCCATGTTCAGTATGCGTTGAACATCTCTGACAAGGGACTTGAGAATAATGTCGAAAGCCGATAAAGTGTTTATACAGAGTTCTCTGTGTCCTCTGTGTGGGTGACTTCCCCAGCCACTTTCCTGATAAATGCTGATCGCGGGGAAACATGGTATGGTGACTGTTTTGTAGGTGTGATCGCTACATTGTTTTCAGAAATGAGTCAGCTCTCGACGGATGCTCCCGACAACACACTTCCAACTTCCACATCTGTGCCAAGCGGTTCAGGTTATTCATTTATTTCCGAACGTTTCTTTCACCCATACTCATAAACGTGTCAATGAAATTTTGGGTTGTTGTGGTGGTTGTTGTTTTGCTTTTTACAGTTGGTGGTTGTGGTTCCTTTGATGTAATCAGTGATTTGTAAAAACAAAATCCAGTTGTTGTTGTTGTTGTTGTTGTTGTCGCCCTTCGCTTGTCGAAAGAGGATGTACCCCCCCCCCCCCCTCCATCCACCCCCGCCACACCACCTCCTGCTCTCAACGTAAAGCAATCTGAAATTCCCGAAAATCGAATGCATCCTTAATCTCCTAAGTGGGACATTCGGGTATGGCGGACATTACGAACAAACAGAGAATAGGTGCAGCATAAACTGAAAAAAAAAACCCCACAGGGAAAGATATATGATACACTCGAAAATTAGTTGAAGATTACTACAAAATATCGAATAAATCAATTATTGATATTGAAAATATGCACCATTTAAAGTAGCTATTGAATTATACATTAGGTACATGTAAAACCATATTAAAGTCATAGAAAAGAACTTGAAAATAACCAAACTGCTCCCACTGTTGCAGGAGTCTGTGCCGTATGTGACGGGTTGAACTGTCTGCTGGTTGACCCGTCAGGTCATAAGTGTACCCCCAGTGAGGGGCCGTATTGTATGACAACGGTCACTGAAACACACCACGGCCGTGACATTAAGAGAAGGTATGTCGTCAGTAAAGGCCCCCATGTAAAAGTCAGGGTTAGGGAGTTTAACCCGGGGTTAGAGTCTAACCTCGAACTAAACTAGCTCTAGGGTTAATTTTTTTTGTTGTTTTTTTAATCAGGAAGCGTGTCCATTCCACCATCGTGCCTACGCCGTTATAGAAGGATTTTTGTCTTTCTTTCTTCGCTTCCTTTTATTTTTATTTAATTTTGTTTTGGGGTTTCTTTTGTCCTAGTCTGGGTTAGGCCCGTAGTCGTGGGTTAAATTAAACTCGAGTTCTACATACAGGCCGAGATGTTTGTGTTCCTCTCTGTTGCTATACTTCTATGTTTTGGCGTGGGTGGTGGTGGGGAGGGGGTGCTTTTTTTGTTTGTTGTTCGTGTTTACTTATGGGGGCTGATATCGGGTGGTGGTGGTGGTGGTGGTGGTGGTGGTGTGTGTGTGTGTGTGTGTGTTGGTTAGGGGATGGGATATGACGCGGTTTCTGTTACGTGTATTGTTATTATTTGTTTATGTTTTTTCTTCTGTTTTCTTTTAATGATTTTTGTCTTGGATTTTATTGTTTTTGTATTTTAATTTTATGGCTTTTTCTAGTTTGTAGTTTTCTTTGTTGTGTTGTTTCTTTGGTGTTTTTAGGGGTAGAGGGTGTTCAGGGATTTAATGGGGAAGGTGGTTTTGTCATCATAAGTATCTATATCATCATTATTGTAACGAGTAGAAGTCGAGTGGTTGCATTGTTAATATTCTTATCTTTGTTGTTATTCTTATTTCAACAGCTGCGCGGACTTCAAAGCTTGCCATGATATAGAACTGGACTCGGCGTGTAAGAGCATTGAGAACCACCTGCTGACTACCGGCAAGAACTGCAGCTACTGCTGCAGCGAACCCAACTGCAACGCACCGCCAGCGCTCATCCCCAGCATGGGGCTCATGACTCACCATCCCTAGTTCAGTCAAACGGAATCAGTGATGTTGTGCTAGAGCCTTGTGTAGGTGCTACGTATAACACATTGCTGTCTGGACCCGTTGATGGGTAATTGATAAAACTATGGTTAGACTGCCGCTTCCCCTCGTTCTTGTTCATTTTTATGGAGTGTGTGTGTGTGAGAGAGAGAGAGAATTGAATTGGATCCTTTTATTTGGTAGGCCACTGACACTGGGCCCATGCAAAGGTTGCTGGGTATGGATATACATGCACACGGCAAGAGAGAGGGAGGGCTCCTCTCTCTCTCTCTCTCTCTCTCTCTCTCTCTCTCACACACACACACACACACACACACACACACACACACACACACATGCATACACACACCTGCAGTTCAATCTTGTCAACACTCGAGATTTTTATGTACCAAACTTGTTTTCCAGATTGAACATACTTTCAAATATGCTTTTTAAGACTTCTTTGGCAAAGCAAACCAAGTCCATGCATCCTTCATGGAATTCACAAGGAATGAAAACGAAATGTTATTTTCAGTCAGTACTTTCAATACTTTTCCAAAGGTGGATGGGTTTCTTAAATTTCTAAGACTGGTCTGGACGGCTAGCGATTTCACCTGGAGCGTCTGTCAGAAACGTTTTCTTCGTGGAGTACAAAATATACGCCGACGCCGATTCAAAACCTAAGTGTAACTTTGAGAGAGTTCGGGAGATTTCTTATTCCATGTTGCATGTTGTAGTTGCGGTCAGCTGTAGTTTAGTACTCCTCGCCCTCCTCCTCTCCCTCATCCACGGAGTCGACGCCGACCTCCTCATAGTCCTTCTCCAGGGCCGCCAGATCCTCACGGGCCTCGGAGAACTCGCCCTCCTCCATCCCCTCTCCCACGTACCTGCAAAAGAGAAGCAAATCGTGCTTGCGAGAAAACCTCCCTTGAAATTCTGTAGCATGTCTGTCATGATTTCAAGAACAAGGGGCAGTCTACCTGATGACCACACGCACATGCAAAATGAAGCCAGATCAGATGGTACATTTATTCACATAACTGAGGCAGATAAAGAACATCTCGTACAAACTGAAGCCGAAAATATATGATAGTTTGAAGATAACAGTTCAGTGACACACGCTGACACATTCTGTTTCAAGCCATGCGACTCGACACAACAGCACTGACCCCAAGTGTTACTCACCAGTGGACGAAGGCGCGCTTGGCGTACATGAGATCAAACTTGTGGTCCAGGCGGGCCCAGGCCTCGGCAATGGCCGTGGTGTTGCTCAACATGCACACGGCACGCTGCACCTTGGCCAGGTCACCGCCAGGGACCACAGTGGGCGGCTGGTAGTTGATGCCCACCTTGAAGCCAGTCGGGCACCAGTCCACGAACTGGATGGTGCGCTTGGTCTTGATGGTGGCGATGGCGGCGTTGACATCCTTGGGGACAACGTCACCACGGTACAGCATGCAGCAGGCCATGTACTTGCCGTGACGGGGGGTCGCACTTCACCAACTAAAAACAGAAAGTTATGGAGACATCTTATTTTGTAAGTTCGAAACTCTCAGCCGCAGCCATTAGCCAGAACTTTCAAGGTTTTCGACTGTCCCGAGAAATAATAATGATTGAAATTAAGATTTTAGACAATTCTGGTGCAGCTTACACTGGCAGAATGTAAGTTATCTGGCGCCGACGGGTAAAATTGCTTTTCAAATCCATGGGGCATAACTAGGTTCTTTTACAGGATGGTGGCAGACATGAGTCTGTCTTGTGAAAACTTTCCCATTTCACAGTTTGCTCAGAGTGAGCTCGACAATTATCTGATACGCTGATCTTTGTATCTCCGACTCCGTTTCAAAGCATCACATCATGGACCTAGATTTGGTCGAAGACCCAAGAACTCGTGTGAACCAAACGCTTAAATGAAGCGGCTCGGTTCTAGTCAAGAGTTTTCGAACGTAATATTTCGCAAAGTATGTACCTGATTGGCCGGCTCGAAACAGGCGTTGGTGATCTCAGCCACTGACAGCTGCTCGTGGTAGGCCTTCTCGGCAGAGATAACGGGAGCGTAGGTGGCCAGAGGGAAGTGGATACGGGGGTAGGGCACCAAGTTGGTCTGGAACTCCGTTAGATCCACGTTCAGCGCGCCGTCGAAGCGCAGGGAGGCGGTGATGGAGGACACGATCTGGCCGATCAGACGGTTGAGGTTGGTGTAGGTGGGACGCTCGATGTCCAGGTTACGGCGGCAGATGTCGTAGATGGCCTCGTTGTCCACCATGAAGGCGCAGTCCGAGTGCTCCAGGGTGGTGTGGGTGGTCAGGATGGAGTTGTACGGCTCAACCACGGCTGTCGACACCTGAAATGTGTAATACATTTTAAAAACTGTCATAATACGAATTCATGCACTTTCTGATTCCTAGTTAATCGCTCAGCAATCTGACCTATTATCCAATACAGCAAAAATGTGTCCTGGCTCAAATCCCTCTGCCGTACGTACCTGGAAGGCAAGGGCGTGAAAATCGTAATAAACTAGCCATCAAATAGCACTGAGATCACTGAACAGAGAGGTAGCAGAAAAATCTGCAGCTCCATCAATTGCATTCTCTTACCTGTGGTGCTGGGTAGACTGCAAACTCCAGCTTGGACTTCTTCCCATAGTCGACAGACAGACGCTCCATCAGCAGGGAGGTGAAGCCAGAGCCAGTACCGCCACCGAAGGAGTGGAAGATGAGGAAGCCCTGAAGACCCGTGCACTGGTCAGCCAACTTGCGGATTCGGTCCAGCACCAGGTCAATGAGTTCCTTCCCCACCGTGTAGTGACCGCGGGCATAGTTGTTGGCGGCGTCCTCCTTGCCTGTGATCAGCTGCTCGGGGTGGAAGAGCTGGCGATAGGTTCCAGTGCGGACTTCGTCTGGTGGGAAAACATCAGGCATTTCATCAGTTATCAGTAGCAACACCAGCGTCGTCAAATTGTTAAAACTCTAAGTCTTATGGACTTTTCAAAGAATACTACTTGTGTTTCAGGAACAGACGTACCTCCATGCAAAAAAAAAAAAAAAAGGAGCCTAATCTAATCATTAGTATAGACCCCCCTAATCCAATCCAATGACGACTGCTCGATGTGCGAACGAAAAGTGTGACGACCCGAAGCTCTTCCAGTCACCCGCCCAGCTGTCGTTAGTAATAGTTGCGCTCTTCGCCACGGGTTTCGGAAGCCGGAACAGCCGAATGGTAGAGCGTTGGGCTTTCAACACTCGGTTCGTGAGTTCGAATCCCGGCTGGGGTGAAAAACTTGTGCTGACCTTTTTCTCGTTGCCTCGTCTTTGATATCACCCATACTTGGTGGAAAAGGACGTTAACTCACCGACTACTGTGGGCTCCAGATCGACAAACACTGCCCTAGGCACGTGTTTGCCTCCCCCTGTTTCACTGAAGAACGTGTTGAAGGAGTCGTCTCCCCCTCCGATGGTCTTGTCCGAGGGCATCTGACCGTCAGGCTGGATGCCGTGCTCCAGACAGTACAGTTCCCAGCATGCATTGCCCATCTGCACGCCAGCCTGGCCCACGTGGATGGAGATGCACTCACGCTGAAAAAGTAGAAAACGGGTAACAGTCTGGATCATTACTTCAAGTATGAGGGTGCAGAATCTATGTTAAAATAAAATGGTATGCCTCAAGTTTCTTTTCAAGTTTCTAAAACCTCGTATTTCTAGATTCGTTGTGCTCTCTCTCTCTCTCTCTCTCTCTCTCTCTGTGGGGGGGGGGGGGGGATTCTGCCTCTGATGGGCCAGGTTGTGCAAGGAGAACAGAACGGCCGATTTTTGCTTCTCCTTTTCAGGGTGGCGGTAATGGTAGTGGAAGTGGATGTTGGTGTAATGCAGTTTAGGGTGGGGGAGGGGGTGTTAGTGTTATAAACTGCCCCTTTCTTTACGCGAAACCGAACTCAAACACAATTCGCGATAACACCAATAGTGGTACACCAATACATGCTGGTCATCATTGTTAGATAACTGTGTGTTCCGGGTTGGAAATTATTTCAACAGAAATAACGCACAGAGCGAAAACTGCTCACCAAACCATTTGGAAACTGACACATTTATTACCTGCGTAAATGTGAACCATGTGTGTGTGTGTACCTAATCCCACTGTTTGGGAGTTTAACGTCTTTATTCCACCAGATACGGGTGACATCGAAGACGGAGCAACGAGGAAAACGCCAGCACAAATGTTGGCCCCAGCCAGGATTCAAACCCACGACCCGAGCATTGTGAGTCAAACGCTCTTCCATTCGGCTATCCCGGCTCCCCCATTTTGATACAGAATATCTTTGACTGAAAAGTCAACAGAAATTATAAGGTCTGTAAAATCGTCCTTCCTCTGTACTTTCTGAAGGAATCACACCGTCTGGTGACATTTTCTAAAGAGAATCAGTTACCACTTCGGACTGCCGATATCGTTTCAGACATTTTGTTTTAAGAACGCAGTAAAGCAACCGGGAACTGATTTTCCTTCTCGCTTGAAACAGCTTGTGATGACAAGAGAGGAACCAGTAGTTGGGTCATGGATACCTCGGACAGGTTTTCCTGCGTCGCGACTGTTCAATCTGCCAACGCCTAACATTCAACGGCACGCAGTGGTGACATCTCATGAACAGGTTCGTTCCAGTTTTCAGGACTACTGAGGACAGTGGATCGACCGCGCAGGAAAAGCGGGAGACGTAACACGCATTGTCAGCTGCCACAGTTGGTGTGGACCGCCTATGCGCGCTACATGTGTACACAGTAGCGGTTGGCCACTTACTGTGAAACTTTCGGCTGAAACACGTTTACGCACAAAATGCTTCAGTTCAAAACGCTTTTCGATGAGGGAAACTGATGCGAATGAGAGTATGAAGGAAGGTCCGTGTGATTCGGGAATGTGGGACAGGGCCGCATTCCATATGTTTCCTGTCATAAATATCCCGGCGTTAACCAGGCCCGGAAACTAAGGCACCTGTAGTGCCGACCGTGTAATCATCATGATGTGTGTCATACGAAGGAAGCACCCTCGAAGTCGCACCCGTGAAGTGGGTATGTCTCGCCTGTGTGGCAACTGCCCCCCCCCCCCCCACACACACACACACACACGGCCCCTATCACACCCGTTCTGTACCAAGGTAGGAAAAATCCCTCCTGCCTCTGCTGACACTCGAACCCATGGTCCGAGGTGCTAACCACTACACTACGGAGGCCAGTAACAATTTATGACGTTAGTTTGAAAAGCCGTTTTCCGATATAGTCCAGCGGTCACATGACAAGAGCCTGTACAGGATACAATGCAGCTGTAAACTTACAGAAAGACTTGTCTGTTATTGTTAAAGAATAGTAACATGTATGTGGTTTTAATGAGTAAGTGGCCGTGAACAGATATTGATACAAACTTCTCCAAATTTGTGACCCCCGCATTTCACATATTGCGCGATAGTCACAACCGCATGTCGAAATCCTTGCGTGCTGTGAATACGAGGTAAACAGGTCTGCGCTATTTCTGTATCCCATTGACCTACATGAGACAGGAAGAGCATCGCTGACAAGCCGCCATTTACACGGGGATTTGACAGGTACACAAATATGCAGTGACCGGCCCTGTGGTATGCACCTGGCCAGTTACGAACACACTGACACAGCCTCAGGTGTGTGCTAGACATTTCCTGCACTCCTTCCGTGATAGGCTATAATTAGGAACGACCGAAGCCGACAGACTAGAGGAAAACTTCAACAGGTGTTTGAGACCAGAGTGTACTTTCACACGATTACAACGACCCGATTCTGTGAAGCGCTGCGCAGTAGTAGCTAAAATTACAGACACACGCATTGCTGTGACCTTCGGCATTTCAGTGTCACGTACTCCCTTGATTCATGTTAACACAGAAAGCAGAGCCGAAACGAAAGGTGGGTACTTCGTTGCGCGCACCTGTAGCTAAAACCCATCTTTCTAACCACTGGTAAAAAAAAAAAAAAAAAAGCAATGCTATTAGAGCATCAGTGCTCATCCCTTCCACTAATACGTGTACATAATGTATAAGGAAAGCAGACGAAAGGGCAGATAATCGCTGCGCGCGCGCCTGTCGCTAAACCCCATCTCTTCTCCGCAGCTGTTGCACACGAGAATTTTGGACGGAAAATAAACACCGAAAATGTACAGATTTTAGACCAGGAAATGGAAGAAAAGAAGGGGGAAACCCCCACTTACCATGGTTGATGACACTTAGAATAAGATGTTCGAGGGAAAACAGCAAA
Source organism: Batillaria attramentaria (assembly GCA_018292915.2). Lineage (NCBI taxonomy): Eukaryota > Metazoa > Mollusca > Gastropoda > Batillariidae > Batillaria > Batillaria attramentaria. Next base: position 1,280,433 of record JACVVK020000167.1, read on the forward strand.
AGCGGTTGAGAACGAAATGCACTCGCTACCGACGTGATGTGTCGAACGAGTGTTCAGAACGTTGAATGATGGCGCGCGGTGGTCAAGTAGTTTTATGGGTCGGTGGCGGCTTGTCTCACCTGCTGCACGCTGGCTGGCTCAGTATGCTGAAGATATCGCGTGCAGGTGTACTCGGTTCTTCTCGCGGCGTACGCACACGACTTTGCCACCTGTCATAGAGCTATTTGAGAAGCGGTTTGTTTGTTTGTTGTTTGTTTGTTTTGTTTTGTAGGTTTTTTTCTTTGTCGACAAGTCAGAATTAACACAAATGACAGGAAATTGTTCTTTTTTCTTTTTCTTTCCAAAATAGGAATGACAACAAATGGAAAAGTGTTTGCCTGAAGTGCGTACGCCGCAGAACGAATCGAATATGCCCTGCGTCTCCTGGTCGATATTGAGGGCAAACTTGAAACAGCCAGCCGGGCACAGGATGGGCGGGCAATGGCCTTGTTGCCGATTCTCGTTATAGCGCGTGAACGTGCGCGATTTTGGACCGAGACAAGGCTTGATAGACTCGGCATGTGGGCTACTCGAGTCACACACGATGCCGCACTACCACTGCGTTGCGATCGGCTGCCAAAATGGCTCGAGAAAATCAGATAAGCTGGAGAAATTCCCAGAGACGGTCTTACCTAATGGTGAGATCGTTCAGTTTGAGCCCTTTTCTTCAAAAGTTTCAAGAAATTTGTGGATAAAAGCGATTCGAAGGCAGAACGCCGACCCGTCTCGGTGGCCTAGCAGCCGCCATGTCGTCGGGAACAAGCGGACAAATTCTGTCCCGGTACCTACATTGTTTGAACACAATCGTTATGGAACCAAAAATCAAGAAAGAAAGAACCGGCCCCCGTAGTGTAGTGGTTAGCACTTCGGACCATGGACCGGGAGACCCGGGTTCGAGTCCCAGCCGAGGCAAGCGGGATTTTTCCTACCTAGGTCGGCTCCTACCCAGAGCGGGTGTGCTATGGACCCAATGGGGAGGCTATTGCCACACAGCCGAGTTTCACCCACTTCACGGGTGCGACTTTGGGGGTGCTTCCCTTAGTATGACACGTCTTATGATGTGGATGATTACACGGCCGGCACCGCAGGTGCCGTAGTTCCCGGGCCTGGTTAATGCCGGGATATTTATGACAGGAAGCGTGGAATGCGGCCCTGTCCCGCAGTCCCAAACCACACGGACCTCCATAGCATCATCTCACCATCATCCTCATCCCATCATCATGCATAATAAAAATTGTCCCAGCTTCCGAGCCCTCCGTGGATTCTACCCATTACCTGGGAGGAACACCACTGGAGCTGGCAAAAGAGTTGGGGCAGCAAAAAAAAAAAAAAAAAAAAATCAAGAAAGAAAGACTTTCATTTCCAAGCAAAAGTTCAGTTCGCACTGATAAACAGCCAAAGTGCTTGAATAAAAATTAGTGGCAAGCCACAAGTCACAGGTCGACTTGACCTTTACACCGCCTACCTCTCGGTTGAAGCGACTGCCGATCTGCTTCAAGGGCTAGAGTGATAAGCTGCGCTTTTGTGTAGCCACTTAAACGCACGCCCCTGTCTTTCAGATATTTTTTCAGTTCAGGAACTTTCATTGATTTAATTTTATCGCGAACATCTTCGCCGGTCGAAACGCGTAGTTGCTCGCCATCGCATGCGTAGCCCACTTCAGGTGGACCGTTCGCATCTCCGGCGCTGGAGAGCACCCGACTCTTCGTAACCGGCAACCGCGGTATTCAAAAGTTGTTTTCGAGGACCCCTCTAGCTCAGCTAGATAGGGGTTTCAAGCAGGGACCGCCCTAGATAATGCTTCAACCAATGTGAGTGTTTCCTTTCAATACTGAAAACTACGAACACTAGAAATCGACCTCTTTCTTAAACCTGTAATTTATATCTTCGCGGAAGGGTGTAGTAAAGCTTTGTTTACTCTTGATGTGTGTGTGTGTGTGTGTGTGTGTGTGTGTGTGTGCGTGCGTGCGTGTGTGCATGCGTGCGTGTGTGTAATATTCGTTTCTTTGTATACACACACACATTTACATGTTCCTTTATCTTACCGAATCGCTAAAACAGCACCGTGAACTGTGCAGGTTTTCTTACGTTTTTCCTCTGAAAATGGCAATCAGTTTAAATGATAGATATCATATGCCATTTTTGTGACGGTCGGTTCGAAAGTAGAATTTGCCTTTTCCTCTTGTTGCATTTTCTCTTTTAATGTCTTGTCAGGGTCATTTTTGCTCGCGCGCGCACACACACACTCACGCACGCACGCACGCTCGCACGCGCACGCACGCACACACACGCGCGCGCGCGCGCATTCTTTACTCACAGTCAAAAGACATCACGTTTACTCCACAAGCAATAACCTGTTACTTTATTCTCTAGTACAGTGGGCTTCCAAATCTATGAAATTTCATCTTTGGTATCAATTGTCCATAATAACTGTCTTGCATTTGTGCTTTTCTTTTAATATGATTCTGATAAAGTTAATTTTGTTCAACAGAGGCTCTCCCTTAACGCACTTTGAGGTAATATTTCACACTTAAAATGTCAGTGATTTTCGCGTCTCAATGCAGTCGAGAGTCAGAGCTGAGGTCTTCTCTCAGTGAAGCCCGTTCAGTTCTCGTCTAGTACTGCTCATCTTCCCAGCACTACTCTAGTACTCCTCGCCCTCTTCCTCTCCCTCGCCCTCCACGGAGTCGACGCCGACCTCCTCATAGTCCTTCTCCAGGGCCGCCAGATCCTCACGGGCCTCGGAGAACTCGCCCTCCTCCATCCCCTCTCCCACGTACCTGCAACACAAATCACACAAACCTTGTCTTACTGGTCTGTTTTGTTTCATCGAATTGCACTGTGCTATGGAGCAGGTGATGACTACTTCGGACTGGATTTTTAAGTATCACATCAATAAAATTTTAAAAGTCAAAGTTTGTCAAAAAGTTTCGACAACCGGGACAGCCGAATGGTAGAGCGTTGGATTTTCAGTGCTCGTCGGGTCATGAGCTGAGGCCAAATATTTGTACTGGCCTTTTTCCCGTTACCCCGTCTTCGATGGGGCCCATATGTGGTGGAAAAGGACGATACAACCCACCAACCCTCTTTCTCGGTTTACATCACATTTACTGGCATGAAAACGATCGGCTGCTTCATGCTCAAAGATATAGATTGTCTAAACATCTTAGGTTTACTTTGAAAGACATGCTGTTCCGTACTCACCAGTGGACGAAGGCGCGCTTGGCGTACATGAGATCAAACTTGTGGTCCAGGCGGGCCCAGGCCTCGGCAATGGCCGTGGTGTTGCTCAACATGCACACGGCACGCTGCACCTTGGCCAGGTCACCGCCAGGGACCACAGTGGGCGGCTGGTAGTTGATACCCACCTTGAAGCCAGTCGGGCACCAGTCCACGAACTGGATGGTGCGCTTGGTCTTGATGGTGGCGATGGCGGCGTTGACATCCTTGGGCACCACGTCACCACGGTACAGCATGCAGCAGGCCATGTACTTGCCGTGACGGGGGTCGCACTTCACCAACTAAAAACAGAAAGGTACCAAGGCATCTTAAAGGCTGGGGGCTTTTAGGACCTTACCGCACTCTAATATGGGGCCCTTGCTGTTCGGTCACTAGGCGCCTTATCGCATACTGAATCTCGTACAGCTCGCAAATCTTTTTCAAATACACCCGCGCCCTTTAACTTGTAACGATAGGTTCGAAACTCACAGCCACAGCCATTAGCCAGGACTTTCAAGGTTCTCCGCCGTCCCGAGAAATGATAATGATCGAAATGAAGATTTGAGAAAATGCTGATGGAGCCTACACTGCTTTTTCAAATCCACTGCGCATACCTACCTGCGCAACTCTTCCAGGATGGCGGCCGAGATAAGCCTGTCTTGCAATAACTTTGTCATCGTACACTTTGCTCAAAGTCAGCTCGTGGATGTTTGGCATCGCCCGACTCCGTGTCAAGGCATCCCATCATGTACATAGATTTAGTCGAAGACACAAAATCTCATTCAAACTGTTACCTCGTAAAAAACGTTGAAAATTAAGCGGCTCGGTTCAACTCATAGTTTATTATTTCGCAATGTTATTGAAGTATGTACCTGATTGGCCGGTTCGAAACAGGAGTTGGTGATCTCAGCCACTGACATCTGCTCGTGGTACGCCTTCTCGGCAGAGATGACGGGAGCGTAGGTGGACAGAGGGAAGTGGATACGGGGGTAGGGCACCAAGTTGGTCTGGAACTCAATCAGATCCACGTTCAGGGCGCCGTCGAAGCGCAGGGAGGCGGTGATGGAGGACACGACCTGACCGATCAGACGGTTGAGGTTAGTGTAGGTGGGACGCTCGATGTCCAGGTTACGGCGGCAGATGTCGTAGATGGCCTCGTTGTCCACCATGAAGGCGCAGTCCGAGTGCTCCAGGGTGGTGTGGGTGGTCAGGATGGTGTTGTGCGGCTCAACCGCGGCTGTCGAGATCTGAAATGTGTAATACATTACAACAACACATTTTTAATCTGTCTTGATACGAACTCATGCACTCTCTGATTCCCAGCCAATCGCTAAGCAGTCTGAGCTATTTCCTAATACAGCCAAAAATGTGTCCTTTTTGAAATCCCTCTCCAGTGGATGGATGGCAAAGGCGTGAAATCCGTAATCAACTAGTTATCAAATAGCACTGAGATCACTGAAAAGAGAGGTAGCGAAAATCTGGAGTTCTATCAGTTGCATTCTCTTACGTGTGGTGCTGGGTAGACAGCAAACTCCAGCTTGGATTTCTTGCCGTAGTCGACAGACAGACGCTCCATCATCAAGGAGGCGAAGCCAGAGCCAGTACCGCCACCCAAGGAGTGGAAGATGAGGAAGCCCTGAAGACCCGTGCACTGGTCAGCCAGCTTGCGGAGACGGTCCAGCACCAGGTCAATGAGTTCCTTCCCCACCGTGTAGTGACCGCGGGCATAGTTGTTGGCGGCGTCCTCCTTGCCTGTGATCAGCTGCTCGGGGTGGAAAAGCTGGCGATAGGTTCCAGTGCGGACTTCGTCTGGTGGGAAAACATCAGGCATTTCATCAGTTATCAGTAGCAACACCAGCCTCGTCATCATTGTTAACACTCTAAGACTTATAGACTTTTCAAAGAGTACTACTTGTGTTTTAGGAACAGAATATACCTCCACGCTCAAAAAAAAAAATCTTATCTAATCATAAGTATAAATCCAAACCAGTGATGTCTGCTGGATGTGCGAACGAAAAGTGCGACGACCCGAAGCTCTTCCAGTCACCCGCCCAGCTGTCGTTAGTAATAGTTGTGCTCTTTGCCACGCGTCTCGAGAGCCGGGACAGCCGTATGGTATGGCGTTGGGCTTTCAGAACTCGGGTCGTGAGTTTGAATCCCGACTGGGGTGAAATACTTGTGCTGGCATTTTTCTCGTTGCCTTGTCTTTGATATCACCCATACTTGGTGGAAAAGGACGTGAACTCACCGACTACTGTGGGCTCCAGATCGACAAACACTGCCCTAGGTACGTGTTGGCCTCCCCCTGTTTCAGTGAAGAACGTGTTGAAGGCGTCGTCTCCCCCTCCGATGGTCTTGTCCGAGGGCATCTGACCGTCAGGCTGGATGCCGTGCTCCAGACAGTACAGTTCCCAGCATGCATTGCCGATCTGTACGCCAGCCTGGCCCACGTGGATGGAGATGCACTCACGCTGAAAAAGTAAGAAACCGGGAAACAGTCTGGATCATTACTTCAAGTATGAGGGTGCAGAATCTATATATGTTAATCAAAATGGTATGCCTCAACTTTCTTTCAAGTTTCTAAAACCTCGTATTCCTAGATTTGTTTTGATCTGTGTGTGTGTGTGTGTGTGTGTGTGTGTGTGTGTGTGTGTGTGTGTGTGTGTGTGTGTTCGTGTGTGTGTGTGTGTGCACAGATTCTGCCTCTGATGGGCCAGGTTGTGCAAGGAGAACAGAACAGCGATTTTTGCTTCTCTTTTTCAGGGTGGCGGTAATGGTAGTGGAAGTGGATGTTGGTGTAATGCAGTTTAGGGTGGGGAAGGGGGTGTTAGTGTTATTAACTTCCCCTTTCTTTACGCGAAACCGAACTCAAACACAATTCGCGATAACACCAATAGTGGTACACCAATACATGCTGGTCATCATTGTTAGATAACTGTGTGTTCCGGGTTGGAAATTATTTCAACAAAAATAACGCACAGAACAAAAACTGCTCACCAAACTATTTGGAAACTGACACATTTATTACCTGCGTAAATGTGAACCATGTGTGTGTGTGTGTACCTAATCCCACTCATCTTAATACGGAGGGTCGGTGGGTGTTTGGGAGTTAAACGTCTTTATTCCACCAGATACGGGTGACATCGAAGACGGAGCAACGAGGAAAACGCCAGCACAAATGTTGGCCCCAGCCAGGATTCAAACCCACGACCCGAGCATCACTGATAGTTGAGAGTCAAACGCTCGACCACTGATTCGGCTATCCCGGCTCCCCCATTTTGATACAGAATTTCTTTGACTGAAAAGTCAACAGAAAATTAATTATAAGGTCTGTAAAATCGTCCCTCCTCTGTACTTTCTGAAGGAAACAAACTCTATCTGGTGGACTGAGCACGGCTGCTCACCGAACCGATCGGCAGGGATTTCTTCGAGCTCCGCTAAAGTTAAGCTAATTATTGATTGATTGGCGCGTTTCAAGTGGATGCTTTACCTCAAATTGTAAGACTATGAGATCGTGAACCGGCCTGTGCATACCTGTGCAATTCAGTTTGGAAGCCGAGCGACCGGCTTCAGAGCCGGAACAGCAAAAATCGTTCATGTGTACGTGCGAACTCACTGGACTGGGCAATGTGTCAACAGTGTGTAGCTAAACAGTAAGCGCACGGACTACAGTGGGATCGGCGAACAATGACCGGTATGACAGTGTGTGTCAGTGTAATATGAGTAACAACATTACCGGCACAGTACCTGCAGCGGCTTAAACGAAAAACCTCGTCTACGTCTTCAAGCGACTGCAGTCCGGACCGGCCGACAAAACCAACACCAAAAAAACATTGTCCTATTATCGACGAGACCCGTGTGAGTGTAACACTGTATGTGCATACCAAAGACCGTAGATTATCTACGGTCTTTGTGCATACCTTACCCCCCTGAGCCACCGCGTCGAAAGAATTGGAGCAATATGAATGAGAGTTCCTTCCCTTAGTGTTTTGTTCAAGATGGCGTCCTTCGGTGCGTGTGCGGATTATAGCAGAAGATTAAACTTAATTTAAAGTAAGAATTAATGCATTTTCCACTACTCCAGCCTTTCTGATACTCTTTCTGCCTCCCTCCCTTTCTCTCTCTCTTACTCCGGACATCTGTCCTTCTCTATCTGGTCACACTCTCTTGTTTTTGCATCGCTTCTACAACGGTCTGTGCTGAAGGACACAGACGCCTATTGATTTACGCACTGTTTGATCTACAAACACGTAGCGGTCTGCATCACAGATTTCACAAAAGACAGGCCAAATTCCCACCCCAGCCCTTACATTGACACCAGATGAACCCCAAAAAAGCAAAAAAAAAGAAAGAAAAAAAAAAGGCACCTTTTCCAATTCATTTCCAAGATAGCATCACTCCCCACTGCCCACCCCCTCACAGCTCATAGCAGACAGCAGTCCAAGGGACATAACTGCACCTTTTGTTTACATGTCAACAAGTCGACAACGAGGCTGCCATCATTCTCATTCTCTCACCTAAAAATACACCAAACATGCACCTTTCCACCCACAACAATGAAAAACCCTTCACTCAATTCCACTCTCCAAAAAAAAATTTCAAAAGCGAAATTTCAATACTTCATGCAGAACAGGGTCCTACAACCCACTTTTTGCGCAATTCTATTTGGCACCTGTGTAAACATTACACCAGTTTGAGAGCGATGAAGAGGACTCCTTAGTAACAGTGCCTGTACTGATGTTCAACTAGGACCGATGTCACTTGAAAACGAAAGCCGCGTGCTGATTGATTTACTAGAGGCTGCGCGCCGCGTGCATGCTGTGAACTGCATTTTCGCTATATCTTCGGACTGGACTGATGTATTTTCATCTGGGTTGCTTTTAAATATTCTGATTCTCTAAACCAGAGGACTTCTTATCATTGTATTGCTTGGCCACTGCTTGTGACTAAGAACCCGTACTTCCGGTGCAAATTCGGATGTTGTACGCGGCACCCAAAATCTACAAGGCCGAATCATCTTTGAATGTACTCTGTGTGTGTGTGTGTGTGTGTGTGTGTGTGTGTGTGGTGAGTTGTCATAGGGCGATTTGTGGGTTTAGGCTATTTTTGGATTTCAGGGTTCGGGTTGGTTAAAGTTGAAATTAGGGGTAGGGTTAGGATTAGAGTTAGGGTTAGGGTTAGTGATAGTATGCATGTATGGAAAATATTGACGATTTTCCAAGGAACCTACTTTTTTGTGAAACCCACTTTTTCAATTGGAAATTTCTCATATTTATAGGGACAATAGGTCAACCGTCAAAAGACTCACGTATCATCGAGAAGTTTCAAGACTTTCATAACGCACCAAAGAAAGAAAGAAATTCAATAAAGTTGTACGTTCTTTTGGTTATTTATTGGTTGTTTATTTAGTTGACTAGAATCAATTGTAACTGTTGACTAGAAAACAGAATGAAGTATTCAAGTCTATGGCTTGACTAGAATCAATTTTAACTGTTGACTAAAAAACAGAATGAAGAATTCAAGTCTATGGCTTGACTAGAATGGCACTATGTCAGTGGTTTGTGCAACCTCTGGTGAAAGAATTTTCCCTGCCATTCTTCATACACAAACTGCATTGCATTCCTTTTTGTCATACCTGATAAAATGAAAAAAAAGAAGAAAAGATTTAGAAATAACTGGTGTGTGTGTGTGTGTGTGTGTGTGTGTGTGTGTGTGTGTGTGTGTGTGTGTGTGAGAGAGAGAGACTTATTGTATGGCTGACTGAAATTCTGCAAGACAAGCTTCACGTTGCATTTTTTTTTTTTTTTTGTTCAATTATTAATAAATAAAGATCGGTGGGGAGAGTGGATGCATTAAAAAAAAATCGTGAGAGAGAGAGAGAGAGAGAGAGCGCAGTTCTGAATGTTCTCGATGTCGTGGTGCTTTCCGATGTGCCCCCTTCGGAACTGGCAGACCCAAACGAGGTCCTTTGGCCCTTTTCAAGGCGTTGCAACTTTTTGGGAGGGCAAGGCATTTTCGAAGTGGCGTTAAACACACAGACCGAAACTGCGAAAGCACATCAAACCGAAACCATAACTCCAGTCCGGTTTTTTGCCGAGTTTCGGTTACTGCAAAAGTAAGATGATATTAATGTGGTTGTTGAAGGCCCGCGATTTTAGTTTCGTTTTGGTGTTCGTTTCGTCGATTTGGTATTTTTACAAACCACTCTTTGTCATTTCGTGAATTAGCAGACGACAAAAGTCGATCGAGTGTTGTCGAGCGAGCGAGAGAGAGAGCAAAATGTGAGTTTCGTTGACTTACTGACCATAAAATCAATAAGTCAACTGACCTGGTCACCGGAAAAACAATGGGTCATTTCAAAATTGTGTGCGTCAATGACCGATGACGAACCTGATCCCTGCTTGTGTAACAATGGGAGTCTATGTATTAACCCTCCGTAGTCTGTCTGTTTGTGTGTGTGTGTGTGTGTGTGTCCAGAAAACGTTAACATTGTCATTTTCTCAGAATCTACAAACAGCAGAGGCACCAAACTTGGCATGCTGATAGACAACCACAAGACCTTTCAAAACATATATATCATTCACTAAAGCTCTCTGTTTGAAAATGTTACATCAGCATTTTCTCGTAATCTACAAACACCAGAGGTTTTAAACTTTGCATGATGATAGACGTTGATAAGAACTTTACAGATATATATATATATATATGTAGTCAGTGGCCTTGTCTCAAGCTATTTTTGTGAAACCTTAACATTGGCATTTTCTCAGAAACAACAAAAAGCAGAGGCGCCAAACCTGGTGTGCTGATAGACAGTGATAAGACCTATGCACACATACCACCTTAAATGACCTTGACTCAAGGTCAAGGTCATTAAAAACAGTCTGTTGGGAAAATTTTCATTTTCATTTTCTCAGAATCCAGAAGAATCACAAGCATCAAACTATATATGTGCGATGACTGGCATTAGCAGCACCTTTACAGACATACCTGTGTTCAGTGATTTTTAGTCAAGGTCAAGGTCATGCAAGCGTTTTTGAGAAAATTTAACCTTGGCATTTTCTCCAACAAAACAAATAGTAGAGGCACCAAACGAGGCATGATGATAGACAGCAATAAGACTTACCTTTCTGAATGACCTTGACTGAAGGTCAAGGTCATTAAAGCTGTCTGTTGTGAATTTTAACATTACTGTTTTTGGAGGAACTGCAAATACTAGAGGCATCAAACTTGGCATAATGATAGACATGGATGAGATCCCATTTGAATGACCTTGACCTTTGGTCAAGGTCATACAAACTGTTTTGGGGAAAATTGTAATATTGCCATGAACTCAGAGCGCCAGAGACACTTTACTTGGCATGATAATGGATAGTGATAAGAATTAAGAGCTTTACAAACATACTCTTGTGAATGACCTTGACCTGTGTCACAAGGGAGCCATGGAGGCTTTTGCCTCTCTAGTTGTTTGTTTTAAATGATAATAAACTATTGGCAAGTGGCATAATAATTGATTTAAGTAGTACAAGAATCTGTTTATGATTTAGACCTGCTGTTTGTTAATATCACGTAAGACGTCGAAGCGTGAAAACGCGCCTTTAAGTTAAAGGGTACGGCAAGTCAAGAGCACTATTGGGATTAAATGACAGATATTGAGGTCCTAAGCTGTTAGATAACAAAAGTTTTCGTGAACAAAGTACCATTTACTCAAAAATGCGCCGAAAACACCCTCTGCTTTCGGTTCCTGGGCTGCGCCATGTTGCCGCACTCTTTCGCGAATGAGGCGGGAAAGCTGCTGACGGTGACGTCACACCACCTCCACTGTCGGCAGTGCCTGCTTAGAGCGAGTTGTTCCAGAGTATTATTTTGTGTTCGAGATGCCACAGTGCAAAGCGTTTGGTTGTTTCAGCAAACAGGGCACGTGTAAGAATGCAGATGGAAGCCACAAAAGCTTTTTTGAATTTCCGAATCTAAACAAATCAAAGGAAAAACGGAGGTTGTGTGTGAAATGGTTGAAGCCTTGAAGAACGGCTCGCTTGCCCCGCTGCATGCAGGAATACGCCTGGAACAATCGAGACCACAGGACCAGGTTTGTGGAGATCATTTTACCCCAGATTGTTTCACTGGCGCTTTTGCGAACGATGTTGCTGCTTCACCTGTCAAACACGCATCTCCCACAACTGATTGCACTCGTTCTCTTGATCGGCTCTTCCCCATCGTCCCCACTGTTTTGACCCCTTACTCAGCTCTTCCTCAGAATATTCTGGCTCGAAATCATAGGGATAGTTCCCCAAATCGATTCTAGCTTTCAGGAAATTAGCAAAGTGTGTATACGAGCCAGAAATAGCACGCCTAAAACGTGTAGCAGGCACACCTGCACACACAGTGTCAGAATCTCGCCTGCTGCTGAGTGGTCGCGTGACGTCACTGCTAGGATCAACATGGCAGCCCCCATGGCATCGCATTTCGGCTGCCGTTTGGTGTGAAATATGCTGAATGGTGTATTCGTGTTCAAATCTTTTGGGCTGCAGCCGTCTAGGACCTCAATATCTGTCATTTACACCCAATAGTGCTCTTGACTTGCCGTACCCTTTAAGGGCTGTAACTCTGGTGCATCCCAGGCTATGGATTCCTGGGAACATTTTTTAAATACAATCATGACATCCTGGGAAGACATTTGGCACCGTCGTAGTACATTCCTGGGGGGGGGGGGGGGGGGGGGGCACGGTAGGCCCCGTCACCTTGGCAACTATGCCGCTTCGTATAGATGATAATGTTCGTAGGTCGCGCAATAGCGGACCCGCGCAATAGCGGCCCTGCGCAATAGCGGCCCCGCGCAATATCGGCCCTGCGCAATAGCGGACCCGCGCAATAGCGGCCCTGCGCAATAGCGGCCCCGCGCAATATCGGCCCTGCGCAATAGCGGACCCGTGAACAAATTCGTTCCAGTTTTCAGGACTACTGAGGACAGTGGATCGACCGCAGGAAAAGCGGGAGATGTAACACGCATTATCAACTGCCACAGTTGGTGTGGACCGCCTAGGGCTGCTACATGTGTACACAGTAGCGGTTGGCCACTTTTTGTGAAACTTTCGGCTGAAACTGATACGTTTACGCACAAAATGCTTCAGTTCAAATCGCTTTTCGATGATGGAAATGCGAATGATGGTATGATGGACTCGAGGTCCGTGTGATTCGGGAATGCGGGACAGGGCCGCATTCCACGTTTCCTGTTATAAATATCCCGGCGTTAACCAGGCCCCCGAACTAAGACACCTGTAGTGCCGACCGTGTAATCATCATGATGTGTGTCATACGGTTACCAAGGAAGCACCCTCGAAGTCGCACCCGTGAAGTGGGTATGTCTCGGCTGTGTGGCAACTGCCTCCCCCCTACTGGTCCCCTATCACACCCGTTCTGGGTAGGAACCGACCTAGGTAGGAAAAATCCCGACTGCCTCTGCTGGGACTCGAACCCGGGTCTCCCAGTCCATGGTCCGAGGTGCTAACCACTACACTACGGGGACCGGTACAATTTATGACGTTAGTTTGAAAAGCCGTTTTCCGATATAGTCCAGCGGTCAAATGGAAAGAGCCTGTACCAGAGACGATGCGGCTGTAAACTTACACAAAGAATTGTCTGTTGTGGTTAAAGAACGGTAACATGTATGTGGTTTTAATGACTAAGTGGCCGTGAACAGATACTGATACAACCTTCTCCAAATTTTTAGCACCCTCCCCCTCCTCCAATTCCGTTGCCTCACGGCATTCACGTATTGCGCGATAGTCAAGACCACATGTCGAATCCTTCCGTGCTGTGACTGAGTGCGCCGCGAGGTCTGCCCTTTCTGCACTGCTAAAATTACAGGCACACGCATTGCTGTGGCCTTCGGCATTTGTCACTCCATTGATTCAAGTTAAAGCACAGAAAGCAGAGTGAAAGAGAAAGGCGCGTACTTCGTTGCGCGCACCTGTAGCTAAAACCCATCTTTCTAACCACTGGTAAAAAACACAAGCAAAGCTATTAGAGCATCAGCGAGTGCAAGTCCCCTCCACTAATACATGTAAGCAGACGAAAGGGCAGGTAATCGCTGCGCGCGCCTGTAGCTAAATTCCATCTCTTCTCCGCAGGTGTTGCAAACAAGAATTTTGGACGGGAAAAAAAAACACCGAAAATGTACAGATTTTAGACCAGAAAATGGAAGAAAAGAAGGGAAAACAAACCACTTACCATGGTTGATGACACGTAGAATAAGATGCTCACTGAGGGAAAACAGCAAAAACGTTTGAGAACGATATAATGATGCACTCGCTACCGACGTGATGTGTCGAACGAGTGTTCTGAACGTTGAATGATACGGCGCACAACGGTCACGTAGTTATATGGATCGGTGGCGGGTTGTCTCATCTGCTGCACGCTGGCTGGCTCAGTATGTTTAGGATGTCGCGTGCGGGTGTACTCGATTATTCTCCCGGCGTACGCACACGACGGCGGTAACTGTCACAGAGCTTATAATTATTTGAGAAGCGGTTCAGTTCTTGTTTGTTTGTTTTGTTTTGTTTTGTTTTGTAGTGTGTTTGGTTTTTTTCGGTCGACAAGTGTGAATTAACACAAAATGACTGGAAATCGTTTATTTCGATGATTAAAATTTCCAGCATAGGAATGACGACAAATGAAAGGGTGCTTGCCTGAAGTGCGTACGCCGCAGAACGAATCGAATACGCCAAACGTTTCCTGGTCGATATTGAGCCGGCCGGCCAGAGGATGGGCGGGCAATTCAAAAACTTGTTTTGGAGCACCCCTCTAGCTCATCTAGATAGGGGTTTCAAACAGGGACCGCAGGACGTAATGCTTCAACCAGTGTGAGGGTTTCCTTCCAATACTGAGAGCAATAGAAATCGACCTCTTTCTTAACTTGACCTGTAATTTGTGTGCTGGTAATGTCAGTGTGTGTGCGAGTGTGTGTGTGTGTGTGTGTGTGTTGACGAACCGTAGGTTGTGAGGTTTTTGGTATGACATTCCACCGGCGTTGTGAGATAGATTTTTTTCTGAGGTGGATTTTCCCATTGAGTTACCTCACCGGGGCAACGCAAACCTCATAAACAGCGCCAGGGGCTCCTCAGTGACACGCTGGTGGTGTTAACTCAGTCACCCCATAAAACCGCTGATAAGTCACCACACACGCATTTGCTCTGTGTGTACTTTTCGGTCGCATTTGGCCTTTGGAGCCAGAGAGCTAATGAGGTTCAAGTTTGACCTGACCTCTCATATGACCTCTGCTCTGTTCCCTAAAAAAAATTCCAAACAGTAATTTTCCTTTAAAATACAACTTGATGATACATCCAGATATGTTAGCACCTCACAAGGATGGTGAAAAAAATTACACACATCAAACACCTCACAATGCTAGGTTCATCAGAATGTGTGTGTGTGTGTGTGTGATGCGTTTCTTCGTATACACACACACACATTTACATGTTCCTTCCTTTATCTTACCGAATCGCTAACATAGCACCGTGAACTGTGCAGGTTGTGTTACGTTTTTCCTCTGAAAATGGCAATCAGTTCAAATGATAGAAATCATGTGCCATTTTTGTGATGGTCGGTTCGAAAGTAGAATTTGCCTTTTCCTCTTGTTGCATTTTCTCTTTGGACGTCTTGTCAGTTTTGCTCGCGCGCGCACACACACACACACACACACGCACACACACACACACACACACATTCTTTACTCCCAGTCCAAAGACATCACGTTTACTCCACAAGCAATAACCTGTTACTTTATTCTCTAGTACAGTGGGCTTCCAAGTCTATGAAATTTCATCCTTAGTATCAATTGTCCATAATAACTGTCTTGCATTTGTGCTTTTCTTTTAATATGATTCTGATAAAGTTAATTTTGTTCAACAGAGGCTCTCCCTTAACGCACTTTGAGGTAATATTTCACACTTAAAATGTCAGTGATTTTCGCGTCTGAATGCAGTCGAGAGTCAGAGCTGAGGTCTTCTCTCAGTGAAGCCCGTTCAGTTCTCGTCTAGTACTGCTCATCTTCCCAGCACTACTCTAGTACTCCTCGCCCTCTTCCTCTCCCTCGCCCTAGAAATCGACCTCTTTCTTAAACCTGTAATTTATATCTTCGCGGAAGGGTGTAGTAAAGCTTTGTTTACTCTTGATGTGTGTGTGTGTGTGTGTGTGTGTGTGTGTGTGCGTGCGTGTGTGTGTGCATGCGTGCGTGTGTGTAATATTCGTTTCTTTGTATACACACACACATTTACATGTTCCTTTATCTTACCGAATCGCTAAAACAGCACCGTGAACTGTGCAGGTTTTGTTACGTTTTTCCTCTGAAAATGGCAATCAGTTTAAATGATAGATATCATATGCCATTTTTGTGACGGTCGGTTCGAAAGTAGAATTTGCCTTTTCCTCTTGTTGCATTTTCTCTTTTAATGTCTTGTCAGGGTCATTTTTGCTCGCGCGCGCACACACACACTCACGCACGCACGCACGCTCGCACGCGCACGCACGCACACACACGCGCGCGCGCGCGCATTCTTTACTCACAGTCAAAAGACATCACGTTTACTCCACAAGCAATAACCTGTTACTTTATTCTCTAGTACAGTGGGCTTCCAAATCTATGAAATTTCATCTTTGGTATCAATTGTCCATAATAACTGTCTTGCATTTGTGCTTTTCTTTTAATATGATTCTGATAAAGTTAATTTTGTTCAACAGAGGCTCTCCCTTAACGCACTTTGAGGTAATATTTCACACTTAAAATGTCAGTGATTTTCGCGTCTGAATGCAGTCGAGAGTCAGAGCTGAGGTCTTCTCTCAGTGAAGCCCGTTCAGTTCTCGTCTAGTACTCCTCGCCCTCTTCCTCTCCCTCGCCCTCCACGGAGTCGACGCCGACCTCCTCATAGTCCTTCTCCAGGGCCGCCAGATCCTCACGGGCCTCGGAGAACTCGCCCTCCTCCATTCCCTCTCCCACGTACCTGCAACACAAATCACACAAACCTGGTCTTACTGGTCTGTTTTGTTTCATCGAATTGCACTGTGCTATGGAGCAGGTGATGACTACTTCGGACTGGATTTTTAAGTATCACATCAATAAAATTTAAAAAGTCAAAGGTTGTCAAAAAGTTTTGACAACCGGGACAGCCGAATGGTAGAGCGTTGGATTTTCAGTGCTCGTCGGGTCATGAGCTGGAATCCAGGCTGAGGCCAAATATTTGTACTGGCCTTTTTCCCGTTACCCCGTCTTCGACGGGGCCCATATGTGGTGGAAAAGGACGATACAACCCACCAACCCTCTTTCTCGGTTTACATCACATTTACTGGCATGAAAACGATCGGCTGCTTCATGCTCAAAGATATAGATTGTCTACAAATCTTAGGTTTACTTTGAAAGACGTGTTGTTCCGTACTCACCAGTGGACGAAGGCGCGCTTGGCGTACATGAGATCAAACTTGTGGTCCATGCGGGCCCAGGCCTCGGCAATGGCCGTCGTGTTGCTCAACATGCACAAGGCACGCTGCACCTTGGCCAGGTCACCGCCAGGGACCACAGTGGGCGGCTGGTAGTTGATGCCCACCTTGAAGCCAGTCGGGCACCAGTCCACGAACTGGATGGAGCGCTTGGTCTTGATGGTGGCGATGGCGGCGTTGACATCCTTGGGCACCACGTCACCACGGTACAGCATGCAGCAGGCCATGTACTTGCCGTGACGGGGGTCGCACTTCACCAACTAAAAACAGAAAGGTACCAAGGCATCTTAAAGGCTGGGGGCTTTTAGGACCTTACCGCACTCTAATATGGGGCCCTTGCTGTTCGGTCACTAGGCGCCTTATCGCATACTGAATCTCGTGCAGCTCGCAAATCTTTTTTCAAATACACCCGCGCCCTTTAACTTGTAACGATAGGTTCGAAACTCACAGCCACAGCCATTAGCCAGGACTTTCAAGGTTCTCCGCCGTCCCGAGAAATGATAATGATCGAAATGAAGATTTGAGAAAATGCTGATGGAGCCTACACTGCTTTTTCAAATCCACTGCGCATACCTACCTGCGCAACTCTTCCAGGATGGCGGCCGAGATAAGCCTGTCTTGCAATAACTTTGTCATCGTACACTTTGCTCAAAGTCAGCTCGTGGATGTTTGGCATCGCCCGACTCCGTGTCAAGGCATCCCATCATTCACATCTAGATTTAGTCGAAGACACAAAATCTCATTCAAACTGTTAACTACACCTCGTAAGAAACGTTGAAAATTAA
>JACVVK020000168.1:0-12500 GCA_018292915.2 Batillaria attramentaria
TCCACGGCGTTTAACTCCTTTTTGCAGATGACGGTAGAACTGTCGTTGCTGTTGTGTATCATTGTTGGCGGTATGTATCGGGCGTTGCCACGGTGACGGGATCTGTTGTTTTCTTCACTGCCAGAACAATTACAATGTTAACATTTTCCAGTATTGGGTCCCACGATCTTTTTTCCCACATCTTGTGTTCATTTTCAGTTCAAGCAGTACATGTACACCACTGGTATTTTATTTTGCCTTTGTGTTTTGTTTTTTTGGTTCACCTCAGCCGCAGGGAAAATCATATACGTTTTTTTGTTTTTTGTTTTTTTTTTGTTTTTGGCACCGTGTTTCATTTTATTTTTATTTTTGGTCAGTATCTCAAGATGTTACAGGGAGCCGAAAATTTGTGCTGGTTTTGTCCTCGTTACCCCGTCTTTGATATAATAATTATAATAATCTCATTAATAATTATAGGCGCTCTGTCCCATATAAAGTAGTGTCCAAAAGAAACGATACCAAGGGTTGGCAAGGACATACAATAAAAGCAGAACAATACAGAAATTTCAGAGTGGTGTATTTCATTAGCAAATGTTTCCGGTATTCCCGAGCGCAGACGCTGTATTTTGGACGTGGAATACGTAAACCTATGTTTTTAGGCCTCGGGGATCACTTTGCACAAAAACATTCTGACAACAGTTTGGTATCGTTTCTTTTGGACACTAGTTTATTTGGCTCGAAGCGCCACGAGCTAAACGGGTGGGAGCGTACGGAACGAGGGCGTATTTGCCGTTGGATTCGGGGGCGGGGGGGGGGGGGGGGGGGGGGGTGAGAAGGGGGTGGGCAGAGGGATTGTTGGCAGTCTCTCATTAGCTTCATAGAATAAACCACCCACTCACTGACCCATCGCCATGGGTTGTCTAAGAGTGCGCGTATCGTGCACTTTTTTTTTTTTAAATCACACAACATAATTATATCACTAACAAAAATATGCGACCTAAATCAGGCATGTAATGTGCACTAGCACACCGGCTGTTCACTAAGAAGTTCGTTTTCTCTCAGTGTTCTCAGCAGCTACACTAGGCAGCATACCGCAACTGAGGCTGTAGCATTTAAAACAACCAGTACCTTATAAATATTACATTTCTGCGCTGCCTGCTTCACACTATTTTGTGAGGAGTGTCAGTTCTTGCGATGCATATTATATCCTTTTTTTTGTATATTGTGTAAAGTACAGATTCTTTGATTTTTATATCTATGTTACACACAGATTGATTTTATGTGTAAATAGATTATAAAGACGTTTTTTGTTTTGCCTTTATTACAAAGAATAAACTGCAAACTGTGCATGGGGTTAGCTTGTTGTTCAGCTGCTGATGCCCAGGGCTTAAAATCTTTCACATTTTTGACGGATTTCCATCTTTGGCTAAAAATTTTCACTTTACAGCAAGCACGATTATCTATCACGTTTCAGTTCGCGTACTGTTTAACTCATTCAAGACGGGCCGATTTTTCCTCAGTCATCCCCTGTACACGGCCCGATTTGTGAGGTTCAGAAAAAAAATTCATTAAAAAAAACAACAACAAACAAACAAGATACAGACTTGAAATTTTCAGGGTAGTTTACTAACATATTTTTGCAGCTTTTGCTGAAATTTCAACTTTCTTACTTAAATATCTTTGTTGTTAGTTATGCTGTACAAAAAAAAAAAATAAAAAAAATCACGATCTGCATATGCGGCTGTTCGTCCGGAAAGTGTTAAGGCAGCACACGAGGTTGCTTTTCTCGACAAGCTAGCTTCAAGCTAACCCCAATGCCGGCATTGTTGGCAAATTTGTTTCTTTTGAATCATGACCGTGAATGGTGACTCCGCCATGATCGTTTTTGAACTGAGAAAGCTGATCAGTAATAAAATGCACGGGTCTTGATTGAAACAGCGGTGCGTTTGTTTTGTTGGATAAATCTGCATGCGGCTCTCTCTCTCTCTCTCTCTCTCTTGTAAAATAAAGTTTCGTTCGTTCGTTCGTTCTCTCTCTCTCTCTCTCAAATAAGCTCTTGTGGGGCACGGGAGGTAACTGCATGAAATACCAAATGCCACCATAACTCAGATTAGAGCTCAGGCTACGTAACACAGATGCGTATTTGGAGGAGAACGCTATATATTCCTCTTACACATAACGTTGCATATGACACCCTAGAAATGCTTTTAAAAAAATCACAAAAAAATCAGGCAGCCATAGACTCATGTGTAGAGTAAATTTAAACAAATTCCAATGTTCCGTTTTTTGGTAATGTTGGCAGCGACCACATACCCCCTCATTCCAAGGTCGTCTGCTAGCTTCTGTGCCAGCCACGCATGAATACAAATACCTGGCATGAAACTTGTTTACAAAGCCAACAAAAAGCACCAGATTGCAATTTTTTTTTTTTTTTACTCTGCACACAAATTTTAAAAGGGGCAAAGATTTTCTACCATATTTAGCCGAGTCGTTACTACATGACCCGGAAGCTAATACCGGTGTGTATCTTCAGAAATGAGCTCTTGTACGACATGGGAGGTAACTGCATGAAACACCAAATGCCACCATAGCTCAGATTACCTCCCATAACTGTGGTTGCACAGTGATTCCACCATTATCCGTCGCAACTGTCTTTTCTCGCGGATTCAGAGAAACAGACTAAAAAAAAACATTTGGGGGTATTTTAATTCATTTAATTGCAAAGTTTCAAGATACACGGACGAATGGGATCGAAAGACATAATCCTCCTGTATGACTGCTGATCTCAGTTCTAAATTCGGAGTAATGTAATACTGATAAAAACAGACACTGGCAAAGCACACACACCTCACAGTCTGTCTCTTTCTCACACACACACGCACACGCACACGCACACACCATCTAAATGAGCAACCACAGTCCCTCCTCCAAATAAAACAAAACAAACTTCCATACTTCGTACAAATGGCAAACATACAGACAGATATAGGAAACAAAGGCACTTACAGAAAAATGCTAGCCTACGGCACTTCTGACTAAAACACTTTCATAACTGAATAACGCCTCGCTGACCCCCATATCACCGATCAGCTACTTGAAAAAAACCTTTCTGGGGAGTCAGTTTTGGCTTAGCAGAAGGTCCGAGTGAGTAAATTAGTACATGTATCTGAAGCTGTAACTTTCTGGGAAGCGTAGAATCCTTGATTTCGAAATTTGACAACAGCTTTAGAGTATCCTTTCAGTGGAGTATATGATTAACAACTGTTTCAATATTTTGTTTGGGGCAAAAAAATACTCGTTTCCGATCACTCGATACACTCTGGGAGTTTTTGAAGGCAGACTGGGCTCGTTGCGACCCATGATAGAACGTTAGATCAGAGATGTAGTCTACATCTACTCCGATCCGAGTCTGATGTTCTCAAACATGGATGCGACCTGGTTGTGTCCAAGCGTAGCAAGGGATGTGTGCACGTTGCAAAAGCCCGTTTCCTATCTCCCTTTGTATGTTGCTGGTACTAATCAGCATCTAAAGTGAGTTTTGAGTGTCAGCAATCACTCAAAAAAAAAAAAAAACAACAAATAAAAAAAAAACAAACAAGTTTGATTCAGCGATCTCCTAAGCAGCAGTATACAGTGGTCCCCCTTCTTGGTCTGCCGTGCTGTTCGTTTTCCATTGAAGGGAGGCAACTACACGGATTTCGCAGAAATTTAAGGGAAGCGTTGAAGAGGAAGATTGCTTCCCTTATATTGCGAACCAATTCACACGCGGCGAGGACCTGATATTGTCTTGCTTTTTCCGAGCAAGCTGCCAAATATGCGTGAAGAAAAAGGCGTCCGAGACATCTGGTAAAAATTACGTGTGTGATCTTATTTTCCTTGAGGTCTGCGATGAGGTGAATATGTTATGACGTAGTAATCAACATACGTCAACCTGACGTCACCAGCCCAGCATCTTTGGCCATTCCGTAGAACACAGACTTTTTTGTTGGCTAGGAGCTCCTCAGGGGAGGCAAATTCCTTCACCAAACCGGCGTCCATCACCATGATTCTGAAAAGAAATGGTGGATGGTTGGAGAGACGTCACAAAAAAAAAAGAAAAAGAAAAAGAAAAAAAAGAGACATCACGGGTACAACTCTGATTTAAAAAAACAAACAAAACAAACAAAAAACCCATTGCTTTTTATGGTCAGTTGTGGTTCACCATTGCGTCTCTCCGGAAGACATCTTCCACAACTGTATCTTACAATACTCTAATATTAGGTAAACACACCAGCTGACGCTGACCCACGCTGTAACAGTGACATCATTACAATATGCTGGACTAACGCCTTAACACCACTCACGTTAAGTACCCTTAACATCCTCACCCCCCCCCCTCCCGTCCCAACTGACAGGTGTGGATGGGGTGATGTGAGGGGCGGCTGGCGTGGGGTGGTGTGGTGGTTAGGAATGTACTTTTCCACTTGGCACGGGTACCGTAATAAGAAAGACACGGGAAGCAGCTTCAGTCCTACCCACCATCAGCGGATTTGGTCCAGTGGTTAAGGCATCCAACTTCGGATCCTGAGTTGCCTAGTTCGAGTCCCCGGTGGGCAGGAATGTGGTGGGATTTTTCCTTACCATATCGAGTCAAATCCATGTGCAGACTCGTTTATGGTGCCTGTCTCGCCTTCGTGTACACACGCACGCACATACATCAAGTGTGCACGCTAAAAACCCTAGACCCACGTTCATCTTTCGAAGAAGAGTAGGCTGTGGCCGGTGTCGTGGTAAACAGAAATACTATCGCACGCACCAGAGTGAATAGCAGGGTGGTTTGCACAAAAAAGTAGCGCTTAGCAGGCAGCAGGCGTTCACTGCTTCGTCCTCCAGCCCTTCTGCGCCGTGAGCGTTTCAGCAGAGATGGATATGTGCGCAGAGGAGAAGTCTACCATATATTTTAACCCCCTCTCCCCGTCTCCCCTTTCAAGAGGACGTAGATAACAGCTTAGGGCGGGAAGGGGAGTGGGGTGTGTGAAAGGGGGTGCATGGCAAAGAAATCGCCCCACTACTGAGCAGACTTGAATCTTCACCTGTCGTAGTCCATGATGGTGTTGAGTCTGTGGGCGATGGTGATGACGGTGCACGTGCTGAAGGCGGAGCGGATGGTGTTCTGGATCAGGGCGTCCGTTTCCATGTCAACCGCCGCCGTGGCCTCGTCCAGCACCAGGATCTTGGTTCTCCGTAACAACGTCCTGGCCAGACACACCAGCTGACGCTGACCCACGCTGTAATGCAAATGACGTCATCATTACGATATGCTGACTAACGCCTTCACACCACTGACGTCATCACTACGCTGCATCATCATTATGATCAGGCAGACACACAGGGGACGACTGATGACCTACGCTGTCATAAATACGTCATGTTACCTCATCATTACGCGTCATCATGATATCACAATAAACAAAACACAACAGCTGACGCTGACTAATGCTGCATCACAGATAAGTTTACAGCAAACTGGATAGCCTATAGAAACCTCGTTGATTAATTCCACATGCACCAGACAAGTTACTTTCATTCTACTTTATTATTACTCTATTTTCTGTATCGGAATTGCAAAAATGTGTTCCACATAGGAACAGTGGTTGTGCTTGGGAATGGATATACCCGGTACACCCAACCCTTCGGTCCTCCTTGAACTGTAGCTCCCGGAACACCTGACCATTGTCTATAAAAACAGTTACTTACACTACAGCGATGGTGCGATGCTGTTTTTGCCCACACATTTATAGATTATATGTATGTATGTGGTTTCTATTGTATGTATGTATGTATACATGTATGTATGTATGTATGTATGGTATGTGTAGCAATGTATGTATGTATGTATGTATGTACGTATGTAGGCTTTCACGTCTTTGTGTATGTATATATATATATATACTGGATAAAAAAATAAAAAAAGCTGCATCACAAATGACGTCATCATTACGTCACTGTCCGCCTCTCACAAAGGCTCTCGTCACTGAGGATGATTACTGACTGTGACTGTAAGGATGACAGTAATCTTCGTAGGGATTACTTGCAGCTGTGAAAATTAAGCTCCCAGCATTAAAAACAAAACTGTCGCGCCACAATGATAAAATTGAGAAGAAAATTGCTGATTATTAGGAGTAGACACTGACCTGAGGTTGCTCCCCTCCTCCCCACACTGGAACTGCAGTCTGCCGGGTAGCTGAGTGACGGCCGACTTGAGCGTGAGCTCTCTCTAAAGCCGTCCAGAGCTGATCATCGCTGTACTCGTCAAACGGGTCCGGTTCATCCGCAGCGTTGCCCGAGAACAGCACAGGGTCCTGACAGCAAGAGAACATAATACAGCATAGGGTCCTGACGCAAAACATAACATAGCACAGGGTCCTGACAGCAAGACTGATACAGCACAGGGTCCAGACAGCAAAAACAACATGATACAGCACAGGGTCCCTGACAGCAAGAGAACATAATACAGCACAGGGTCCTGACAGCAAGAGAACATAATATAGCACAGGGTCCTGAAGCAAAACAACATGATACAGCACAGGGTCCTGACAGCAAAACAATATGATACGCACAGGGTCCTGACAGCAAATCAACATGATACAGGACAGGGTCCTGACAGTAAAAACATGATACATCACAGGGTCCTGACAGCAAAAACAATATGATACAGCACAGGGTCCTGACAGCAAATCAACATATACAGCACAGGGTCCTGACAGTAAAACAACATGACACATCACAGGGTCCTGAACCAAAATGAGACGACGCATTAAGTACCTGCGTGCTTGCCCCCTAACGTTTGTAAGTTCCTCTGGCAAAAACTGATCCTGTTTGTGTAACTTATCCGTAACACCAACGACCTGGGTAGGTGGAGGTGGGCGTTTCGGGAGTTTAAACGCCCTTTCCATCACGTGTGGGTGATATCAAAGACGGGGGCAACGAGAAAAGATCAGCGCAAATAATTGGCCCCAGTCAGGCGGGATTCGAACTCGTAATAATGGCTTGAAGTGGCTCAGAGTCCGACTGGGTGTGCAGTGGATTGTTCTCTTTGACAATCTGATCACAACAGCAGGGAGGGGGTGGTCGTTTGTCCACGGTTCATTTCAAGACGAGTCAAATGACGACAGAATGACGTTAGATGCAGCTTATTACTTCGTTATGTCCCACCTGCGGCAGTAATCGGCAGACGAGACCTCAAGTCGTGCAGCCCCATCTCGGCGATATTCACGCCGTCAATAAAGATGGCGCCACAGCAGACTCGATTCAGCCGGAACAGAGACAAGGTCAAGGACGATTTACCTGCCCCTGTCCTTCCCAACAATTCCAACCTGTCCAGCAGACAAAAAAAAAAGGGTGAAAAAGCAACATACACTGGGCGGTAATATTTTCCAGCCAAGTTTCAATAATCAAAGCGGCCACCATCCTGCATCATTAATTTTGTAATCACTAGGGACCTTAATGCATGGGCAGCGACTAGCATGTAAGTCGGGGACTAAGCTGAGACTAAAACATCAGGATCAGATGCATACGCGGAGACTAGGGGCACGTCATGTTTACGACTATTAACGGCAATGCACGCTTGATGACAGATCTGACATAATGGCTGAGACTAGAGCTAAGCCGGTTTTAGACACGTCTAGTCTCTTTTCATGCATGACGACCTCTAGAGTCCATACCTCTTTAAACTGTATTTATGTGTGGCGTTTCTAACACTGTTTTTCACTGTCCACCTATGACTCTTTGCTTGTACTGTACTATTTGTATGTGTGGTTGGTGGCAGGCAATTCCATTTTGAAGTTGATTTTAAAAAAAGACTGATTTGATGTGGTTTTTGAGTCTTGAGACTGAGTGACAAAAGTTTGTTGTATTTTTTCTTTTTTTTTTTTTTTGGGGGGGGGAGGGTGTTTGGGGGGGGGGGGGGGCGGGTGTTTTGGGGGATGGGGTGGGGGGGGGGGGGGGTAGTGTAGTTGATTGGTGGTGCTGGTGGGGATGGTGTGTGTATGGGGGGGGGAGGAGGTGGGAGGTGGGGGGTCTTGCCAGTGATTCAAGAATTCTCTCCATATTGTACATTGTTTAGTATCCGTGCGTTTGCGTCATAGTTATTTCATTTTCACGAACGGTGTGCGTGAGTGCGTGCGTGCGGCGTGTGCGTGCGTGCGTGCGTGTGTGCGTGTTTTTTATTTGGGGGGGGGGGCGGGGCGGGAGCTGGGGGGGGGGGGGGCAGGGGGGAGGAGTTCTGGCCACTGACCTTCTCTCCATGTCGTATGGAACAGCAGACACCCCGGAGGACGAGATCAAGCCTTCCCGGTAGCGGGTCATGTAGTTCTCGAAAGTGACGTCCCCTTTTCGAGGCCATTCGGGAGGAGGCCGCTTGTCTTGCAGTATCCACTCAGCCTGAACAAATTATGATGATCAGTTTTACTGGAAAGTCCATGTTACTGCCGTCACTATCGCTCAACAGTTTCCTTTCTGTATGATAAAATTCACCCATTGAAAGCCGAGTCACAGATTGAAAACATCATTGTGATTGGTACCAGGTTTTTTATTTGATTTAAAAATGGCAACAACAACAAGACAAAAACAAAACAGAACAAACAACAACCAACCTCCCCCCAAAATAACAACAACAACAAAAAACAACAAACCAACCACAACAAAACAAAACAAAACCAAAACAACAACAACAACCCCAAAACAAACAAACAAACAAACAAACAAACCAGAAAAAAACACTACAGACAGAAAGAAACCCATTAGACAAACAGAAAACAAACAAACAAACAAACACATCAACAAACAAACAACAACATACCAAAAAACCCCAGAATCATCCAATCAAACAAACAAACACGCAGTATAGCTCCTTTAACGTAGAAGAGTAATATGCCAAAGAGTATGTCGGTCTGTCTCAAGGTTTGAGGATGTTTGTCACTTATGATCTCCCACCTCTGTGTCCAGTTCCGAGTATTCCTTCAGTCGCTCCACCGACACGATGTTTGTCTCGAACTCGCAGATCTGACGTGTCATCCACGTTAGTGTACCTGACACCTGGACAAATGGTCGGAACGAAGGCAAGTTAGTTAGTTAGGGCTTAACGCCGCGCAAGCAACAAAGACTATTTCGCGGCCACGGAACGAAGGCACAATCTTCATACTGTCAACTATTAAAACGTTTTTCTTCTTGGAAATTGTATATATTGTGAACTCTCTGTATGTGTTCCTCCCAGGTCATGGGGTGGAATCTACGGAGGGCTCGAAAGCTAGGGGGGGGGGGGGGGCGATTTTTATTATGCATGGAGATGAGGATGATGGTACGATGATGCAATGGAGGTCCGTGTGGTGTGGGACTGCGGGACGGGGCCGAATTCCACGTTTCCTATCATAAATATCCCGGCTTTAACCAGGCCCGGGAACTACGGCACCTGCTGTGCCGGCCGTGTAATGGTCCATCTTTGTCGTTGCTTGGCCTACAGTTTATTAGTATTATGATGCCAAAGTGATCACCTGTAGCGCGTACGACACAGACAGCCCGGCGTCACCAGGATCGCTCGACGTTTGGAGAATCGCGAAAACAGCAGCTGCAAACACAACCGACGCCGCCAGTATGTCCAGGTTGAACTGCAGCCACCTGCGCACATCATCATCATCATCATCATCATCATCATCATCATCGTCGTCGTCGTCGTCATCGTCGTCATGATCATCTTCACCACCACCATCATCACAATCACCACCACCACCCAGCAAATGAGCAATTTCCAAAAGTATACGCAAATGCTGTCGAGCTCCCAATTTTGGGAATTTTGAGAAAAAGTATGAAAAAGTGAGAAAAGGTGAGAAAAAGTGTGGAAAAGTGAGAAAAATTGTGAAAACGTGTGAAAAAGTGAGAAAGCGTGAGAAAAAGTGTGAAAAGTGAAAAAGTGTGAAAAAGCAACCAACCTAACCGCTCCCTGGGAAGCGAAGTAGTAGACCTGATTCCTGTCCACCCTCATCTTGGAATCTTCCAGGAACCTGCCTGTGGCCCTGTAGGCCCTAATGGACGGAGCCCCACTCAACGTTTCGCTGAACAACACGTAGATAGGTGACCTTGTGACGGACTCGATCCTCTTCAGCTGTCTGGCTGTCGGTACGTAAAACCCCTAAGAGAGACAAGGGAAATGAGATCTGGCGAGATGAGATGAGACGAGAGAAGACGAGACAAAAAGAGAAGAAACGAGAGAAGACGAGAAAAGATAAGACGAGATGAACTGCGAGGGGCGGAAGAGACGTGACGCTACGAAACGAGAGAAGCCGACACACAACGAGAGAAGATGTGTCAAAACAAGACGAGATGAGACGAGGCGAGATGAGTTGCGGGGGGAAGAGACGTGACGAGAGGAAATGATAAATGAGAGAAAACGAGAGAAGACGAGAGAAGACGAAAGACGACAAAAGACGACGAAAGACGACAGAGACGAGAGAAGACGAGACACGACGAGACAAAACGAAACGAGGGAAGACAAGAAAACGATAACGACTGCGATAAACTATCCTTTATTTTACAACGGAAGAAGTTATACGCATACAAAACCATTTTAAACACTGCCTTTGCTACACTACCATAAAAGAGCGACGGAGTAGGCAAGACAGGACAAGCCGGAGAAAACGAGAGAGGACGAGACAAGACGACAAACAAGACGAGTAGAGAGAAGACGAGATGAGATGAAATGATCTTGACTTGATCTGCTGAGAAGTGTACTCGAGAGAAGCACGGGTCTAGGCAATAATAATAATAATAATAATTGTCTTGTTTGCCTTGTCTCTCATTTCAAATATCAAACAGGCTTTGGGGAAAGAAAATAGTTTACACGAAAATATGCTGCGTCTCACAGTAGCCTCACCTGACAGAAATAATACAGGACGACCACCGGTATAAGCACCACGCCCGACAGCGGCGTCTGTATCATGATCACCACCAGCGTCACCAGCACGAGGGCAAACGTCACCTGTGACGTCACACACAAAAATACGTCATGATGTATGACGCGCCAAGAAGGAAGAAACTGTAAAATACTGGGAGATGACAATGATATAAGTTGGGCAATTTTCCTCGGCATAATCTGCATTAATGTATATACGTCTGTTATAGTTACGAATTACAATGTCTACTTTGGGTTCCCAAGTTATATGAAATTTGACTGTTGCTATGAATTTATGACTAATTCTTGTTTGTTTGTTTGCTTATTTTTTCTCGGGAAAGTACTTCACAGATACGGCTTCTGCGCCCTACCGAAGACGAAATTGCCTGCAAAAGACATGATCACTTTTTTTTGCATCTTGGAAACTAAAATAAAACCGTCAAACTAATAATTAATATCCAAAAAGAAATCAGTTTTCTTACGAGCCAGTCCCTCATGATCATCGGAAGGGTGTTGTCAACCACTTCCATGTCACGTGACACCGCGGTTGAGAATCCGACCAATGGCGTCGTGTCGAAGAAGGACATGGGCGCGCGCAGAATCTTATCAGCCAATCGGGCGTGGATCACGCGCGCTGCTGTAGCCATTCGTGTCCAGAAGAGGTAATTGAATCCGAAAAGGAAAAGCACTGGAATGAGAGAGTAAGAAATACTTTTTATCGGTCAGATACGTAGGTTTTTTGTTTTTTTTTGGGGGGTATTTCAGTCTGTTACAACTGTACTGATGTTTCTTTCATGTTTTTTTTTGGCAGGTACATAAAAAAAATCTAATTAAACAGAGTATGTTAAATTTAGATCCAGTCGTCAACCGTCTGATTATGTATCAGACGACGTCTAGGCCACAAGGGCAATGTAATGATAGGCAGTCTCAGTGAATTTAACAATTAGGAGACCTGATTGCCCTTTTGAGTAGGGTTGTTTTCCTTTCCTTTTCCACCACATACGGATGATATAAAGACAGGGCAACGATGAGAAAGCCAGCACAAATATTTAGCCCCCGGCCGGTGATACGAACTCAGGGACCCGAGCATTGGATGTCCAAACGCTCTACCATTCAGCCAGCCCGCCTCCCCAACAACAACAACAACAACAACAGTAACAGCAACAGCAGCAGCATCAACAGCAGCATTAACAACAAAAACAACAACGAAGAGTTTCTACACTAAACGACAAGGGAGATATAGGTGCAAGCTGTGTTTAAGATTCTACACCCCCCCTTCATGCATACCGCACCATTACACACCTGTCCTTGTAGACAAAGTCACTATATTAACTCACACTGGAAAATGCCAAGCATGCCGTATATCCCCAGGTAGTAATCATTTCCTTTGCTCAGGGCCTCGGGGTCCGACGTGGACGCGTTCAGTAGAGCAGGATCCCCCGTCCACACGTTCAGCCAGAAGTTGGATCCGGCGCTGAACGCCTGGAAGACACAGAAGCTGACGAAGGCCAAGGTCATGGGCACCATCCCCGGCAGCGTTCCCGTAGTCCTTGAACACCATGCGGTTCACCTGGGGAAGAAGTGGCCAACCCAAGAT
>JACVVK020000168.1:15000-17500 GCA_018292915.2 Batillaria attramentaria
TAGGACTTCGTAAGGAGGACTTTGCTGAGCAGCGTAACCCATTTACATGTAAATTAGGCTCACACGGCAGAGGCCGCGAGCTGCTAACGCGCTGCAATTGGCTAATGGCACCCGTAACGTGCCTAATTTACATGCAAATGGGTTACGCTGCTCAACGAAGTCCTCCGTAAGAAATCCTACTAAATCTGCCTAATATCTGGGCGGTCTCTGTCCCTACATACCAAATCTGCGCAGGATTTTTAGAATGTGCATCGCGCTTATTAATTTTGTGCAAATCATTTCTCTCGACACATCTCAAACCAGTTTCGCCCAAAACTGATTTCCGTTAAAACTAAAGGAACTAACAGGCAGATCATGTTTCAGATCGCCAATAACGAATTTCATAATAATAATAATAATGATAACAATTGCAAAATTGTAAAAAATAAATAAATAATAATAAATAAAAAAAGGATAGGTATTGGGTGGCGCTGCACCGCGGCGACGCGCTTCCACCGGGGAAAGCAGCCCGAATTTCCCGAAAGGGATAATAAAGTAGTAAAAAAAAAAACCAAAAAAAAAAACCCACCCCAACAACAACAACAACAACAACAACAACAAAACAACTGTGTAGTGTGTAGGCGCTTTGCCCAGTTTTTTTAACTAGCTCATGAACTGGCACAGAGTACTGCGAACTGAACCCAACACGCACTCTCACGTGACCCACACGCATTCTCTCATACACTTGAAATGGACACATTACAATCACATGGTGCGATGGGCCAGCTCAGCAATTTAAGTTTCGGAATTCAAAATTGCATTATTCCATTAAAAAAAAAAAATTGTGGGCTGATCATTTCCAAAGAGCGGGGCGACTAAGGAAGCCGGAGTACCCGGAGAGAACCGTACCCCCGACGATCGGCCCGATTGAACGGTGCCACATACGAGAAGGAAAAATCCTTAGTCCCGAGTGGCACTCGAACCGGACCTCTCGCATTGGTGGCAAAGTCTTAACCACTAGACCACCGAGCACTGAACATTTGAGAAAACGCCTTAAAACCACGGTGAACGAATTAAACGTAGTTAACAGACCTTAGTGTGTGCCTGGCCCACTGCTCTGCTTTGGAAATGTTCCGTCCACAAAATTTTAAAAATAAATACAATTCTAAATTCCGAAATTTAAATAGCTGAGCTGACCCTTCGCACCACGTCATTGTAATACGTTTATGTCCAGTGTGTGAGAGAATGCATGTGATTCACGTGAGCGTGCGTGTTGGGTTCAGTTCGCGGCGCTTTGAGCCGAATCATGAAACTGGGTAAAGCGCCTATACAATACTCATTATTATTATTATTATTATTATTATTATTATTAACTACACTCACGTTCCGAATCGTCTTCATCTCCGCTGTTTTCCACTTCAGTCAGGTATGTCTTCAAGAACTGGGCAAAAGGTCCATCGTGAGAGACAAGCTCCTCGTAGCTGCCTCGTTCTGAGATGGTCCCGTCAGTCATCACGAGAATCTCGTCCACCATGGGCAGCCAATACACGCCGTGCGTCACCAGCACTCGTGTCTGAAACAATGACGTCATCATCATGACGTCACGTGTGTATGTCCATCTTCCGAGCCCAGAGCAGACCGTTGTTATTGCTAGTGGTGTGTTGTGTGTGTGTGTGTGTGTGTGTGTGTGTGTGTGTGTGTGTGTGTGTGTGTGTGTGTGTGTGTGTGTGTGGATTATTTTCAGTTATGGTAGGCTCATAGCATACGAACGGTCAGTCTTAGGAAGCGGAAAATAATCCACAGAGTCGAAGTGTGGCTGCCCATGTGGCAGGTACCCGAAACGGCCACATACCTAACTGTCTCGTACGATAGAATGACCCCTGCAGTGTTCAACAACAACAACAACAACAACAACAACAACAACAACAACAACAACCTCCTCCATAACCACAGCATGTGTCACACGTAGGACAAATGGAACGATTTGAAACAAAACAATATGCAGCGTGTCTACAACTCTACATGAAATTCAGCTACAACCAATCAACCGAATAATGTTTGGCAACATACTAAAAATACCACATCGCACTGACCTTCCCCTTCAGGATGCCTGAGTGACCTATGACCTTCTTGAAGATGGCCTTGCCCACGTGCGAGTCGACAGCGCTGAGCGGGTCATCCAGCAGGTACACGTCACTGTCACTGTACACGGCACGTGCTACGCTCACGCGCTGCTTCTGACCTCCACTCAGGTTGATACCCTGGGGAAATGACAGGATAGTGCAAGTTTTGTCTCAAAAACTACTCGCAAACAAAAAACAACCACCACCACCACCACCAACAACAACAAAAAGAAGAAGAAAGATAAAGGAAAGGACAGAGGAAAGAAAAAGACAGAATGGAAGGAACAAGAAAAAATTAAAGGAAGGAAGGAAGAAAAGACAGGAAAGGAAAAAAAAAAAAAAAAGAAGAAGAAGAAAAAGAATGCCTGAAGAAATGGTTTGCAACCGTCGGCAACCCT
>JACVVK020000168.1:25000-40000 GCA_018292915.2 Batillaria attramentaria
ATTTACCACAGTTATGGTCTAAAAATAAAAATGAGCATCATACTAGTTTGCTATTAACTTTTGACAAGAAAAAAAAGAAGTAGAAATGTAACAAAATGATAATGCAGCAAGAAAATTCGTAAATTATCACAGATGATTTGAACTTTCGCCACACATTCACTTAACTTTTCTTCAACATGAAATGTACAACATCAAAATACTGAATGCAGTCTGATTCTGCCACGTATTAAGCATACAAAACAATCTTTTCATGGATTCAAAACATACTTTTCAAGATTGTTCTGACTCATGACCATTCCCACCCCCCAACCTCACTACCGTCCGGTGATTCCTATTCAAAGTACACTCAGTTACACCAGACTGCTTTCATACATGCTGGTACATTCCGTGCCTCTTTCAATTGATGTACCAGTCAAACAGTGCTTTGCAAAACTTTATAGAGGCAACAGAATAGTAGTCGTGGATTCTTGCACATCTGTTCTAGCCTCAGCAGAGCTCTTTGTCATCGTCATCATCATCTTCTTCACCGTCTTGCTTCCAGGGCGCAGAATTTACACAGCTCTCTCCCCGAAAATGACCGCATGCTGCTGTACACACCAGTCCATGTTTCCGGCATGCACACTGTGATGTGGCACAATTTCCTTTACAGTTGCAGCGGATTACATTGAGCAGATCCTCCGGTGCAGCAGGCATATCAAAAACCACCCAGCCCCGGTCTTCTGGGTTCAGTTGCAGATGTTGATCAAGATGTTTCCATACTTGCACCTGGTGGTATGCGCGGAAACAGTGGAATTTTGCTGATGATGAAGATGGAGGGAGGGAACTTGGATGGGCGTATTTTGCAGAAATAGCAATCTTCTGCATGTAGTTGACATATCTGAGGTGACCAAGACTGTCATCAGCTGTGCCGCCATACAACTCCACGATAGCTTTTTCTCCTGCTTCTCTGATTTTTTCATGGGTGCTTTGTTTTTCAAATACATCTGCCAGGTTCTGGAAAGATTTACCTGTAGCAGCCCGAGGATAACAAAGTGTCCATTTTACATATAGACGCCCATTCACTCACTAATGGGGACCGGGCTGACATATTATGCTGCTGCAGCTGCTACGCTTGAAAGATCATGTGCAGACGTACATCATGATTTAGTGAGATGGTCTAGCATCACAAAAATATTATTTTAAAGATACCCCTCCGCTTAAAATTGTATCGCACTAAGAAAATGTCGGACATTTTCATTAATTCCTGTTTTTCAGGTACAGGTAAAGAAATCAGACAAAATTAATTTAAGCTTCAAGTAAAATAACATTTCGCAAATGCCAATAAAAAACAATAGACGCCAAAGAAAATCTGTGAAATCCCTTTTATTTTTAATTTTTTAAATTTTATTTTTGTTTGTTTTTCCTTCGGAACAAACGCCGTTAAGTTGGCCTTTTTTTGTGTGGACATTTTCACATTTAGGAATGCAGTTCAGTACTAGCAAAGTGCATGGAAATTATGTAGAGCACAACCTCAAGTCTACAGTAGTATGTGACTGAATTCATTTCAATTGTTATGAGGTATGTTAATCACACGGAAAACATGTTTTCAAGGTCAAGGTCACTGGTTTGTCTATTTACTCCAAAACATTTTACTTCATCGCTCAGAATAAGCATTTTGGTGCTGCTCACTTTTGTCCCCGTGATTTGATGAGTTCACAGCATCCTCAGAATAAAAATATGACAGCAAAATCTTCAGCGTGACCTTGACCTTTACTAGAGGTCACCAGAAAGGCATTCTTATCAATGCATATTGGTCAAACATTATGCTTTTGTTAAAATTGTATTTACAAAATTTTCACCCAGTCTCTATGACCTTTACTCCCAAGGTCAAGGTCACCAAAGGTGTACACAAGAAATCTTCTCATACGAACATCGTTTGTGCTAATTTTGTTTTGCCTGGTGCTTGTGACTGCTTGTTCTTTTGCTTATTCTAACAGAGCGATGAAAAAAATGTTTGGGAGTAAACAGACAAACCGATGACCTTGACCTTGTAGACATGTTAGCCGTGTGATTAACATACGTCATTGAAATGAATTCAGCCACTTACCACTGTAGACTTGAGGTTGTGTTCTACATACTTTCCATCACACTTTGCCAGTAATGTATGCCAGTATTTTTCATCCGTATATTTGAGAATGTCCAAAAAAAAAAGGCAAAATAACGGCGTTTGTTCCCATGGAAAAACACGTTGAAAATAAAAGAGATTTTTTGCTTTTATGTCTATTTTTTTATGTTTGCATTCGCGTAATATTATTTTACTTGAAGTTTCATATTAAGTTTGTCTAATTTCTGTACCTGTACCTCAAAACAGGAATTAATGAAATGTCCGACATTTTCTGAGTGCGTTTAAATTTGAGGCAAAAAGGTACACTTAAAATAGTATTTTAGGGATGCTGGACCATTTCTTTAAAGCATGATGTGCGTCTGCACATGATCTGTCAAGCGTAGCAGCTGCAGCAGCGTAATATGTCAGCCCGGTCCCCATCAGTAAGAGAATTGGCGTCTATATGGAAAAAGGAAGATTTGATAACCGAGAGCCGCTACAGGCAAATCTGTTGTCATTTCGTTGGACCACCGCAGGGCGTTTGGCCTAACATATCCAGTAGTCAAACTTGAAGTGTGTGCACAATACCTGCTGCAGCGGCGTCATTTGTAATCTTTGCTGTGTATAGTCAATTTTTGTACCCAACCACAATATGGATTCCCGTCATTTCCCCTCACAGCCAAAAGGACATAGTGGATGGGCTAGTAACACGTAAGTGCCAAGCCTCTCCTCTAAAAGTTGGTAAATAACAAAATACGCTGTGTACACTGTGGCCGTCATATCAGGCTACTTGGTAACCTACCCCCGTAGTGGTTAATGCTCTGTTTAATTAGAAAAAGGTTATTAAGTCACCTATTTCAAGCAGTGAAGAGTTCATGAAATTTGATGTGGGATGCACGTTTTCCTTCTTCTGGGATCACTCTACTTTTCCCAGTATGTAAAACAATGACAAGTTAAAACTGGTTGCTGCTAGCAGCAAAATATAAACCTACCCCCCACGCAGCATGTAATGAAGGAAATGGAAAAATGGGTAAAAATAATGACCGCTGTAAAGAAGACGTCCTTGTTTAGATTCACGGATATTTCTTCATACGACTAGTCATTGTCTTTTCCACCAAGACAAATGTATAAAAAGAAATTGAATCAACTGTAGCAATTATGGCAGGCTCTTTGGTAAGCACCGCTTTCAGCCCATATAGGGAACTGATAGCTTCAATTAACGGCCATCTATAAACAGTGAATCTCTCATACAAGTTCCGGAAGATAATTCTGAAACACCGAGCATGTGCCCGAATATTTGCATCATATTATACTTGTTTTCGCGGATACACCTTATCACAGCAACCGATCAAGTGTCCCTACTCCCATCATTACGCGTACTCAGCCATTATTAAACAAGTTGCACTTTCGATGGCTGTTTGTGACAAAAGTACAGTAGAAATTTCAATGAACGTTTGATATGACACAACTGGGATACTATTCTTGAGTGTGCACTGCTCTTTGAGAAAAACCGTTCACTACTCACGACGCAGCAACTACTTTAATAAGTACACCCCCCAAATATCGCTACCGAATAAAGTGCTCACTTGGATATCATATTCCATACGTACCTGCACATTCGGCGATAAGGGAACTTCACAACACCAAAGAAGCGTTTCCTGGCTAAATTGTTCAATGTTCGTAAATGTTTTCCGCGATACATGTCACCTGCAGTGACCTGCCAAGTGCACAAGCATCAAATACAGTAGGTTTAAAGGGCCCTTTATCTCAACGGCCAAACTGATGGCCGCAATTATCCAGGAAGCATCATTCTGAGTGGTATAAAATTTCTGTATGTCAACAATGCATGTCTTGTCTAACAATAACAGTGTTTAGACCGGAATTCTGCGCATTTCTGTACCCGCAAACACGCATACTTTGTGCACACCCTCAAAAGCCCATTTATAGTGCTCATATAGGGAAAATGGAAAGATAAACGGTCACTTTTATAAAACTTTGCCCCAGCCGATTTTGGTAAAGTTTTTTTGTAAGTATAAGAATACCATCTAGAATAGGAATCAGCAGGTTTTAGCTTTGAAGCAATTTGTTTAAGCAGCTGAGCCAATTTTACTGGACCACACAGAGAGAGAGAGAGAGAGAGAGAGACGTCAGTTCCGTGAACTAAACATTTGACGTCAGCCTCAGGCAGGTCGTCATACACAGACGGAGAGATGACGTCAGTTCCGCGAACTAAACATTTTGACGTCAGCCTCTAGCACTGCGATCGTCTGAGGAAGCTTGTTTATGTCTTGTGATTTTTGTGGAGTCATTCTGTATTTTGACCTCCAAAAAACTGCAAGATTTTGTTTTTTTGGTCCTTTGTGTTCAGACATATTTAAGCTATTACTGACAACGAATCTAAGAAAATCTACAATCATATGGCTTGACAAAAATTAAATAAAGAAAAATTAGACACAAAATGTAGCAGACTCGGCTTGCCATAGAAAAACCAGACCGCGCGTCCTGTAACCGGGACGCCGCAACATCGACAGTGGAGCCTGTTACAAGGCGATTGTACAGCTTACACAGTACACACTGTTTCCGGGTGAGCTACGGTGCTTTCTTTCACGCGGTTGTGCAAGAATATTGGCTAAAATCCATTCTGTGCATGAGTGGGATGGAGTTTCTGTGATAAAGAAAACGGATTTCGTTGTTTACACCATGGAAATGCAAGAAGGTGAGTCAGTCTTTCAGTTTCACTGAGTATGCGTTCCTTTTGTTTGGTTAGACCATTTGTTTGCGATCGCAAGAAGAAAGTGTAGTTTAGATGAAAGAATGCAAAGCTTTTTAATAGAAAAAAAAACAGACAGAAAAGGATTGAAAAAAAAGAAGATGCATATGTTTGACGTTGAGGAAAGGTACGCGTGCGGTGAGCGTGCAGGAAAAAGTATGGAAGCCCATTTGAGTCAAAACAGCGACTTGAAGGTTAATAGAAAACTAACCATTTTGCAGGTCTCCCGATAGATGTAATGGAGGAGCACGTACATTTGTGTGTGATTTGCAATGAACAATGCAGTGCTGATACCGCATTCTCCACTTTAACTGATAAAGGGGTCAAAGGTAAGGTGACGCAGAACTGGCTTTTAACTTCTGATCACGCCGGACGGCAAACGGCTAAGAGACACACAGTCAGAAAACACATTGTTTTGTTGGTCTTCAGAGAGTTACTTAGTTATTTAGGGCTTAACGCCGCGCAAGCAACAAAGGCTAATTCGCGGCTCATGGAGGTCCCTTCCTGCCAGGTCCTATAAAACATAAAATTCCCGCGTTAAAACAAGATGTAAATAAATATTAACTAGAGAGGCAGAAGCCTCCATGGCTCCCTTGTGACAAAGGTCAAGGTCATTCACGAGAGTGTGTTTGTAAAGCTCTTATCACTACACTGTATCTGTCATCATGCCAAGTAAAGTGTCTCTGGCACTCTGACTTCCTGGCAGGATTACAAATTTCCCCAAGACAGTTTGTATGGCCTTAACCTTGGGTCAAGGTCATTCGAATTTGATTTCATCAATGTCTATAATTATGCCAAGTTTTACGCCTATAGTATTTGTACTAGTTTCTCCGAAAACGGTAACGTTAAAATTCACAACAGCTTTAATGACCTTGACCTTCAGTCAAGTCAAGAAAAGTAGGTCTCATTGCTGTCTATCATCATGCCTCGTTTGGTGCCTCTACTGTTTGTTGTTTCGGAGAAAATGCCAAGGTTAAAATTTCCCCAAAACAGCTTGCATGGCCTTGACCTTGACTGAAAGTCATTGAACGCAGGTATGTCTGTAAAGGTGTTGCAAATGTCTATCATCATGAAAAATTTGATGCTTTTGGTTCTTCTAGATTCTGAGAAAAACGCAAATGTAAAATTTCCAGACTGCTTTAATGACCCTCCTTGACCTTGAGTCAAGGTAATTTAAAACTGTACAGCGTAATATTCACACACACACACACACACACACACACACACACACACACACACACACACACACACACACACACACACACACACACACTTAAACTATTCTATTAAATTTGATATTCTTTAGCAAAGATCAGTACATTTTCCTGTGGCATCTTCAAACACATTAGTCTACAAAACTGTAACGCATCCGCGTCTGGTAAACTGCTTCCCAGCCCCCTCCCACACAGCGTGGATCCGACTGGGAAAAACACTACCATGCTGTGAGATGCAGATATTAAACCCACAACAAACAGCGTGCAGGTATTTTGTTTTCGAGTTTGAAAAAAGACAAAAGAAAAAGCTCGCCACATAGCGTGCCTTCTTCAGTCATACCTACACAGATCAATGTGCATTGTGACCGGTGTGTCTATGGAGCTCACTCAGTTTCAGTCATTAAAACTGACGGGCGTCTCGCCCGACAGCGTCGTGCTTTTCCGCTTGTGTTTGTCTTCCAGCAGCTGTGACCGGTGTGTCTATGGAGCTCACTCAGTTCGTGTCATCAAAACTGACGGGCTTTTGCGCTTGTTTGTCCTCCGGCAGCCATGTATATCTTTATTGTCAATACATGTAATAATGATAATTATGAGATTAACGGATGTTCACCGAGCGCCTGTCCCAGCTGGCTCTAGGAGTTTTACAAAAGAACTGAATATGTGTAATATAATAAATTAAGACTGATACAGGCCACCAGCCCAATATGTTGTTTCCATTTAATCACCTGCTGTCGTTACGGTCGTTCTTTTGTAATGCCATGTATCCGGGAGGACACACACACACACACACACACACGCACGCACGCACGCACGCACGCACACTCTCTCTCTCTCTCGGCCACCCCGGTTTCCATTACTAGGGAAACAACATAAGAATAGTAATAGCAGTACTGGCTCATTTACAAGAGTAACACGCAAAACAAATGTTGCATCACACAAACATTTGCATAAAGCCGTATTACCACTGCATTACCACGCACTGGTGTAGAAAGATATTTTGCCGAGGGGGAGAGGGAGGGCGGGGGTATCCAGTCGGCAAACACACGGAAAAAAAGAGAGGCAAAAGCCTCCACGGCTCCCTTGTGACACAGGTCAAGGTCATTCACAAGAGTATGTTTGTATAGCTCTTATCACTATCCATTATCATGCCAAGTAAAGTGTCTCTGGCGCTCTGGGTTCATGGCAATATTACTATTTTCCCCGAAACAGTTTGTACGGCCTTGACCTTTGGTCAAGGCCATTCAAATGAGATCTCATCAATGTCTATCATTATGCCAAGTTTGATGCCTATAGTATTTGTAGTTCCTCCGAAAACAGTAATGTTAAAATTCACAACAGACAGCTTTAATGACCTTGACCTTCAGTCAAGGTCATTCAGAAAGGTAGGTCTTATTGCTGTCTATCATCATACCTCGTTTGGTGCCTCTACTGTTTGTTGTTTTGGAGAAAATGCCAAGGTTAAAGTTTCCCTAAAAATGCTTGCATGACCTTGACCTTGACTAAAAGTCACTGAACACAGGTATGTCTGTAAAGGGGCTGCTAATGTCAATCATTGCACATATAGTTTGATGCTTCTGATTCTTCTGGATTCTGAAAAAATGCAAATCTAAATTTTCCCAACAGACTGTTTTAATGACCTTGACCTTGAGTCAAGGTCATTTAAGGTGGTATGTGTGCATAGGTCTTATCACTGTCTATCAGCACGCCAGGTTTGGCACCTCTGCTGTTTGTTGTTTCTGAGAAAATGCCAATGTTAAGGTTTCACAAAA
The DNA here is from genome assembly GCA_018292915.2 of Batillaria attramentaria. Lineage (NCBI taxonomy): Eukaryota > Metazoa > Mollusca > Gastropoda > Batillariidae > Batillaria > Batillaria attramentaria. Next base: position 32,837 of record JACVVK020000168.1, read on the forward strand.
ATAGCTTGTACGGCCTTGACCTTGATACAAGGCTACCGACTACATGTATATCTGTGAAGTTCTTATCAACGTCTATCATCATGCAAAGTTTAAAACCTCTGGTGTTTGTAGATTACAAGAAAATGCCAATGTAAAATTTTCAAACAGAGAGCTTTAGTGACCTTGACCTTGAGTCAAGGTCATTCAAAATGATATGTTTTGAAAGGTCTTGTGGTTGTCTATCAGTATGCCAAGTTTGGTGCCTCTGCTGTTTGTAGATTCTGAGAAAATGACAATGTTAAAGTTTTCTGGACACACACACACACACACACACACACACACACACACACACACACACACACACACACACACACACACACACACACTGTCACACACACACAGACAGACGACGGAGGGTTAATACATAGACTCCCATTGTTACACAAGGGAGCCAAAAATCTATCGGGTCTAAATGAGACTTCTTTGAGGACTTAAAAATTTAACATAGGTGGTCAGTGAAAGACTGAATATTTGAGGTCCATAATTTATAAAACAGGTTGACCTCTTTCAGGAAACTGAAGATGCTGTCGGGAGGGACATCCCTGAACAGCACCTTCAGTGAATCTGCACAGTAATGTTTGGCAGTGAGATCCGTACATGAAATTAGAAAGTGCTCAACGGTAAAAGGCTCGTGGCATGGGACACACCAAGGGGGATCCTCCCCCTTCAACAGATGGGAATGGGTGATGTAGGTGTGCCCAATGTGGAGCCGGCTAAGAACTACCTCCTCGCGCCGATTAGGTCGACAGCGAGGGAGGTTATCACAGATGTTTGGAAGAACTTTGAATAGTTTGTTCTCCGGGAGAGCAGCCAATTGGGTCTGCCAAGGTTTAAAATCAGAACAGGCCATGCGCTCATCCTCCACAGGGCCATCGCGGGCAGCATTCGCAGCCCGATCAGCGCACCTGTTTCCTCGGATGACCTGGGATCCAAATAAAAACAATGTCCTTGTTGTCGGCAATCAAGGATGCATGCAGTTCATGGATCAACACCAGAAGCGGGTGATCCAATCTCCTGCAATGCAGAGCCTGGAGAGCCGACAAGGAGTCTGACAAGATTAAAAAAAAATTACAATCAATAGACTGGTATACGTGCCGAAGTGCGAGTAAAATGGCCCGCAGTTCAGCACTGTACACAGAACTACCGTTCGCTAAGCGTCTAGTAAAAACACGACCGTCCATGACTGCAGCAGCCCCAACACGACCATCCTCAGACTTGGACCCGTCGGTGAAGATCGGGCGGAAGCCCGGGAAGTCGGTCAGGATCTGCTGCAGCCCATGAAGATAGATAGCATCTGGGGTCTGATCTTTTTTGTGGATGGTCAGGTCCAGCCTGACCTCAGGGGTGGGATGTGTCCAGGGAGGGGTGGTTGGAAACAGAGTTTCCTCAACAGTGTCGATATCTACTCCGGCCTCCTGTAAAAGGGGTCGGGCACGGAGGGACAGGGGTTTAGGTTCATTTTTATGAACCTCAAAAAGGTCCTCACAGACTGGGTCAAAAACACAGTTATGGGCAGGGTTGTCCGGGTTAGCCTTCAGCTTCAGGACATAGCTGAGCGTGAGACGAGTGCGGCGGAGCGCCAGAGAGGGTTCACCCGCCTCAGCATACAAACTATGGACTGGGCTCCAGAGAGAGAGAGAGAGAGAGAGAGAGGGGGGGGGGGGTTGGGGGTCAGATATCGGTAAGGGCCAGTGCAAGAATTAAAAAAAACCAAACGACCCAACCTGGCAGGCAGATCTCTTGTGGAAGGTGTCTTGGCCTCTTCGACCTTCACGACCTGCATGGTCAGGAATGATGCAAGCAGTGCACAAAGGGAGTCACCCTCGCGTGTCTGGTGTTTTTTTTTTTTCTGCCAATGATAGACCTTAGTCCAAGCTGCATGACCTGTATCTATTCAACCATGTTGTTTGTCGCAAAAGAGGCAATACGACACGACTCTACCCCTGTTCTCACGTTTGACCAGCCCCTTTGGTGGAAAGCCAAGAGCATCAAGGGAAATGAACCTGAGAACAGAACGCGTCAGAAACAGATGTGAAAGACTGAAAAGAGCAGAATACATCTGTAACATTTGTTTTTGCCACCAAAGACACGGTTCTGTGTGCGTGACCTTGACCTTAACATGACCTTGACCTTCAAATTTTGGGGGCATTTAAAGAGTATTGAGTCTCACAAGAGCCTGACATCACAAACTGAACCAGATTGAATAACCAGGACGCATAGAAGGTATACAAAATGTAATTTCATTTTGAACCCATTATGGCTGATGTATTACATAATGAAACTCACAAACTCACACAATATGTGTAATTCTCGTTAGATACACCTAGATTTTACCAGTGTTGTTTGTCTATCATAGTTATACAGAAATATGATGAAAAACAGACTCTTGCAGTTTGTGTGAGGTTCAGGTACTTTTCATCGTAGATTGATTGGACAATTTCCCTGTTGGCTTTGTGGCTTCCCCGATTGAATTATTTTTCACATGAAATCTGGAAGATCTAGAGGGCTGGTGAAATGTCGGAGGCAGTGACGATACTTGCTTATTTTGTCTGGGAACTAAGCGTTTGACGTCAGCTTCACACTGGTGGTATGACAGATGATGCTTGTGCATGTCTTGTAATTTCCCTGTTGCTTTTGTGACTTCCCTGGCTGAATTAATTTTTACATAAAATCTGGAAGATCTAGAGGGCTGGTGAAACATGGACTAGAATACCTTGTATTGTACTTATGAAATCGAAAATTTGGAACTCTTTTGACCGGTGCTTTTCGCAGAAACTTGAAAAAGTTATGTTTATCTAAAAGTTCAGTTATTCTAAATGCTAAAGCTATAATAGTGCAGTAGTTCCTGTCATATGTGCAGTTGTCACACTAGACAAAAACGCCGGGATGATAAGTAATTTGCAGTAGTCTTTTCATAGATATTTGATCTTATGTGCAAACCACCCCTACCTCGAAAATATTTTTTTTACACAAAACCAGTCAGAGCTACAGAGCTGTAGCACGAATACAGGCAGTGTGATTGGGTGAACTTCCAAAGTCTAAAAAATGAAGGAATTTGAACAACTTTTTCGAAAAAATTCGTAACACGACCGATTTTTTAAAATCGGCGATAACTCTTCTGAAAATGCGGCAGGCTAAAAATCGTGAAAGGTAGGTCTGGAGAAGGTGATTTCCCATTTTATCTCAAAGTAAAAAGGCCTCCATCGAGGTGGTTTAGGAGATAGCCATCATTACATCCGTCCACACACACACACACACACACACACACACAACACACACACACACACACACACACGTCTCACAACTCCCGCCAAAAAGAACGCAGCAGCATAGTGTGCACGTCAAGTGTCTATGACGCAGGTTTCGTTACGTCACTATGTGCGTGAAAGTATTATTGTGTGGAGAAACGTCACAGTCTTGTTTTGTATCACTGAAACTTGCTGCTGCGCGCAGCAAAATCTGCCCCGTCTCATAAAGTTGTTTCTCTATAGAGAAACAACTTAACTAAAAACCAGAAAAAAACAAAAAGCAAACAAACAAAAATAACAACAAACAAACAAACCAAAAAAAAAACAAAAAAAAAACAACCCACTCCCACCCACTCCCTCCCACTACCGCCCAATCCCAAACACTCATCATCCCCGGAGAGCCGGGATACCCGAGCTGCTAGGGCGTTGGGCTTCCAGTGCTCGGGTTTCGAGTTCGATTCCCGGTTCGTACTAGCTTTTTTTTCTTTGTTGCCCCGTCTTTTATGTGTCACCAGTATGTGGTGGCAAAGGACGTTAACCCCACGAACACCCACGCTCCCATCTTACCCGAGGAGAACTGGACTGAGGAGAAGGATGAGGTCAGACGCCACTTTCTGGATGTAACAGACGGCGAAGTCTTTGCCGAACATCTTGATAATCACTCGCAACAGGTTGGCTTTCGGCGGCTCCGCTTTCTCCTGTGACAAAACATTCGATATACAGACTTCAACATAAGTCAAGGACCACCTTGACAGACAGGTCTAATTGTTAAGAATTCACACAAAAAAATAGAGATCAAGGAATCTTTCAATTTCTTTTTTTTTTTTTTTTTTTTTTTGCTGTGAAAGTGTTAAAGGGTTAACAATGCATCCTGCAAAGCTTGGTGAAGCTGAAAAAACACCATGTGCTGCACGGACATTTTCCAGGAATTTTAGCCAAATTTGCAAGTGGTCCTTGACTTGTGTTGAAGTCTGTATGTATGTAAACATTTATTGATAAGAATAAGAATAACCTTATTAATCCCCTCAGGGAAATTTATGGTGTAAGCTCTTGACACAAGAGCAGAATCTCCATGTAAAACACATCAGCCATGCACCCAGACGCACTCCTCACTCATACACCCATCACATACACTCATGGCAGTAATACTGTAAATAATTAAGAACAAAATTTCTTAAGAACTGAATTGATGCTGATACTAATTATGCTACCATGTTTATGAGCCATTATTATTGATTGGGTGGTACCATGTTTAATGGTCAGATCTTTCTGAGCTGTTTTCGTGGTAATCTATCACCACACCACTTATAACCCTGGACAGTGACGGCATCTGTAATGCTGGCACCGGGCCAACAAAAGCAGCGACCATGTCTGACGGCTCGCGCAAAGTGTAAACAAGATTGTACCGCATTAAGAGCTGTACTAATCATCAGGACAGAGTATTTCGAGCGTACAGGCGCACTCACGAGCGAAACTGTTCCAAAACATAAGTAGGCTTAGCAAAGATGGAAATAAACTGTTTGATAAATGCACACATTTTTGGAAAATGTTTATATGAAAAACTTATGACGATAAAATTGTCCACTCTCATTTTGAGATGGTTGGCTGCATGTAACAACAACAACAACAACAACAACAATAATAATAATAATAATAAGGGTACTTAAGGGACGCCCTCCCTCCCGCGGCAGCTCAGGGCGCCTTACAATGAACACACACTCACTCACCCAGAAACACACGCAACATGCCTCCACACATACATTAAACTACAAACACATAATGTGAAGCATCACACACACACACACACACACACACACACACACACACACACACACACACACACACACACACACACACACACACACACACACACACGATGATGTAGCAACAGCTATTGGTTGAGGGTTGCATGTACAAACATATTTTAAACCATTTCTCGAGATCAGGTCTTGAGTTTAAATCGTGAAAACTGGTTTTCTTCCTGTGAAATCACCCTTACATTAGACAGAGGAAGTCCCCCCCCCCCCCACTCCACCCCTCCTTAAAAACATCGTAAATCCCTGACACAACACGACTTTCATCAAAACCACCCCCACCACCTATAGCTGACGCATCACAGAGTCTCTAAGAAACAACAACATCAACAACAAAAGCAGATCTCACCACCACCGCCAACGGTACCACGACCACGACCACCACGACCACGACCACCACCACCACCAACGACCACAGCAACAACAACAACGGTAACAACAACAACAGCAACAGCAACAACAGCAGCAATAGCAACAGCAACAGCAGCAGCAACAACAACAACAGCACAGCACAGCACAGCAACATCGACAGCAACAACAACAACAGCAACAAAAGAAATAGATGATAGTAACCAATAATTGTACAAACACCACATCGACGCCACAAACGAACAAACAAAGAAACAAACATCGACGCAACAAACAAACAAACAAAGAAGCAAGCAAGCAAACAAACAAACAAACAAACATACAAACAAACCTCTATGCTACAAACAAACAAACAAACATACAAACAAACCTCTATGCTGGAGTATCTGCCAGCACCGCCGTTTTGAAGTAGGCCGGTACTTTCCCCAGCAGGCGCGGAGGATTTGGAGCGTCCCGTTTGGGTATGCCCGTTGGCTTCGCCGTTCTTGTGTGGGAAAGACAAGTGAACGCCATTCACTCCTTTGACGTGGCTGGCGGTGGGCGGTTGTTGTTTGCTTCAGAAAAAAACCCAACATAAAAGGTAAATGAAAAAAGCGAGATCAAAAGCAAACAAAAAGAAAAAAGAAGAAAAGGAATTTCTTCAAATCCCCCCCCCCTCTCTCTCTCTCTCTTTCTTTTGATGCAGTGTCAGACAGGCCCTGACCTAGAATTGTGTGGGTCTCTGATCTTACGACTTGACACATCTAACAAACTTTGGTGCACAGGTTACGCGAAATTTGACCAGCACGTTTCTAAAGCGTTGCTGTACGCAAAAAGCGCAAATGGACGACTCCACTCCTGTCAATCCAAAGGGTCGAGCCCCCACAATTCAGCCAATCACGTCCCGCGCCATAATGAGCACAAAACATGGCATGGTCTGGCAAACTTTCTTGCCAGACACTATCTTGTACAACGAAGGAAGCACAGTCATGTAGGTTGATATGACTGGAACATGTAAGAAAGCAGTAAGTCCATTGACGTCATTTGAGGAAAATACCATTACGTCAATGTCTTTCATCTTGAAAATCACCCATACAATGACGTCATGGATGTACTATGTTTTGCCAATAAACGGCAGAGTAAAGGGGCGGGTGCTTTGGCCTCGGGGCTTTTGCCGAGTGGAGTCGTCTATTGCGGCCTTACCACTGGCAGATCTAACATGATAGATCTAACATGTTACGTTCTTGTCACACGACAAGCTCTTCATCCCAGTCTACCTCTTGTACCTCTGATAGTGCTGTTCGACGTGGCGAAACAGTTGCTCAAAACGAGGTATCAGGACTGAACTCTGCTCCCTCTCTGGCAGCATCCACAAGTCTTTTTCCTCCAGATCTCTCTTATAACCAGTCACCATCAACCTGAAAGACGGATACCACCAGTACCAGTGATGACGATGTGGCGCAATGCATACCTAAGATGCGGCCCAGAATCATTTGGATTTCATTTGAAATGGATGTGCTGCCACAAAATGCAGGGCCCTGGCTGGCACAGTTCATAACCAAACTCACTAATCATTCAGACAATAGTTGAAAGCAGCCACATGCAGTTTTATCGCAGCGGGCTGTGACTTTTGAATCAATATTTCAGGTGGCAGATGAGTAATTGCTAACTGGAAATGTGAGAGCCATGAGAAGAGTGAGTGAGTGAGTGAGTGA
>JACVVK020000168.1:42500-55000 GCA_018292915.2 Batillaria attramentaria
AGAAAGTTAGGCAGACCATGTTATGTGTTGTGGTTTATATGACACGGCAGGCGATTGGCTGAATGCGAAGGGGGGGGGGGGGGGTCGCTCCCTTAGAGTGGAGTCGTCTATTAGTATGACCGCATTTTCAGAGTGTAGACGACATGCATGGACTGACCTCTTCAATGATGACGGTATAGAAGGGGACGATGTTGCATACTGACGTCAGAAGCCAGAAGAAAAACGGTACAGCTGGTGACTGGGCGCCTTTCAGCCGCTCATACTGCGTCATCAGGGCCATGAGAAGCTGTGGCAATCAATCAATCAATCAATCAATCATGATAATGATACTACTACTACTACTACTACTACTACTACTACTACTCTTATTATCACTGGGTGGGTGGGTGGGTGGGTGTTTGGTAGTTTAACGCCCTTTTCCACCACGTGTGGGTGATATCAAAGACGGGGCTACGAGGAAAAGGCCAGCATAAATATTTGGCTCCAGCCGGGTGGGTGGGTGTTTGGGGGTTTAACGTCCTTTTCCACCACATAGGGTGATATCAAAGACGGGGCAACGATGAAAAAGCCAGCACAAATATTTGGCCCCAGCCGGAATCGAACTCACGACCCGAGCATTAGAAGTCCAACGCTCTACCATTCGACCACCCCGGCTCCGGCTCCAGCCGGGATTTTATCATAATCAACAATAATAATCATAATAATATGAGACCAATACACAACAGGCTTTAAGCGCCGTACATACTGACAAAAATCAAAACAGGTACAGTCGACGACACACGGGCGGCATACAGCAACCACATGAAAAGCAAATGGTACACACCAAGAAACAATTAATGCAGAATACTCAAAGAGCAGCTCACACACACACACACACACACACACACACACACACACACACACACACACACACACACACACACACACACACACACACACACACACACGCACGCACGCACGCACGCACGCACGCACGCACGCACGCACGCAAACACACACACACAAGAAACATACACTTAGGCAATAAATCAATCCATCAGTAAGTCACTCAGACCTTTTGTCCATCAATCCACCCATCAATGAATTAGTGAATAAATCAATCAATTTATAATACATCAATACAACCAGTAGGGAAATATCCAGATGTAAGTGCCTCCACTGATCGTGTGCACCAATCTCCATCCTCTCTCTGTCTCTGTCTGTCTCTGTCTCTCTGTCTGTCTGTCTCTGTCTGTCTCTCTGTCTCTGTCTGTCTCTCTGTCTCTGTCTCTCTGTCTCTGTCTCTCTCTCTCTCTCTCTTATTCTGCTGTTGAAGCTACGCCTTAAACTCACTAATCTTGCTTTCCACTCTCTCTCTCTCTCTCTCTCTCTCTCTCTCTCTCTCTCTCACACACACACACACACACACACACACACACACACACACACACACACAACCCGACTCACATATGTTGCCAAGTGCAGACCATCCCCCAGAAAAGCGGCAACGGACAAGCTGATGGCGCTACTACCACTTGCCCGAACCAGCAGTTGTACCAACGACAGCAGAGACAACGTCAGGCAGCAAAACTGAAAATCATGGTTACAGTTCAAACTCAAGTTCAGCCAACTTTATTGTGTCCTTACTGACAAATTTGTCTTCGGTCAGGGTGGTCGGGTGGGTGGGTGTTTGGGGGTTTAACGTCCTTTTCCACCACGTCTGGGTGATGTCAAAGACGGGGCAACGATGAAAAAGCCAGCACAAATATTTGGCCCCAGCCGGGATACGAACTCACAACCCGAGCATTAGAACGCTCTACCATTCGACCACCCCGGCTCCCCAGTCACACAGTTACATCATTGACAGGACACATGCTGCAGAACAAAGTAGGTTTTGATTTTCTCAAGTTTGCATGCTCACGGTCTCCAGTATCACCACCCCGGCTCCCCCTTCGGTCAGGGGGCATAAAATAAGTCAAAGGTAAAAAGTACGTGCAAAAACTTTGTCTGTAACCAATATATTAAGACGAACAAACAAAACTAACATCTGCTAAGTACGTAGGACACAATGCATCAGTACTGTATACAAGTAGAAACAAAATTATCAGCCTTTCATCGCGTGTTTATAATCTCATTTGACTGCATTAGTCAAGGCGCATGATACGCGACTTAGGAGGCATCGGATAGCCAAGTTTAAGGGAGGGAGTTTGGGGGTTTAACGTCCTTTTCCACCACATAGGGTGATATCAAAGACAGGGCAACGATGGAAAAGCCAGCACAAATATTTGGCCCCAGCCGGGATCGAACTCACCACCCGAGCGTTAGAAGACGCTCTACCAATCGACCACCCCGGCTCCCCTAGCCAAGTTTAAAGCTAGCTCCATCTTTACTAAGCCAGGTTATGTTTTGGGACAGTTTCGCCAGCCCCATTCCCAGCTTGAAAACAAACAAACAAACAAACAAACAAACAAAATCCCCCCCCCAAAAAAACCCCAACAACAAAAACACTCTTACCAGTCTGGTTCCGTTTACTGCTGTGATGTGAAAGGTGATGTTGGTTGCGTATTTGTGAACGGAAATGACGTAATAGGGCATCATAAGCCAGAGGAAGCCGACAGGGATCCAGATGAGTGCCGTGTGCATGAAACAGTCAGTGAAGTGAGGCCACGTGCTCTCAAGGAGAAGCGTGTCGTTCTGTGACAAGACATCTTCTTACTCAAGTGAACACGACGTATAAGAAAGGTACATAAAAACGATTTGAAATTGTTCATTAGTCGCTGGGATGGAGTGGGGAAGGGTGTGTGTGTGTGTGTTGGGGGGGGGGGGGGCTTGTGGGGGTGGGGGGTGGGGGTACAATACATTACAGTGTGTGCAACAATGTCGAGGTCAACGATACTTACAGTGCTATACAAAATGTCAGTACAAAGGCGTATTACAAAGTAAGCACTACAGATAACAGTAATGTACTCTCTCTCTCTCTCTCTCTCTCTCTCTCTCTCTCTCTCTCTCACACACACACACACACACACACACACACACACACACACACTGACACACACACACACACACACACACACACACACTCACACACACACACACACACACACACACACACACACACACACACGCTGTGCCCCCCCCCCCCCCTCTTCCCGACACAGACCCTTTAATTTATGTTAATTTATGTACAAGATAAAGTGGTGTTTAACACACAGGCCAACGTTAAAAGCCTGCCCCAGCTACATTAACAAATAAAACAACGATCGGTGCATCAGGGGGAGGCCGCGTGGGGGGGGGGGGGGGGGGGCGGGGGGGGGGGCAGAGAGAGAGATGATGATGAAACTTATCAACGGTGTAAGTTTTGACAGAAATTCGCCAGTTTGCAAACTTGCCGTTGCTAAGAGAGAGAGAGAGAGAGAGAGAGAGAGACTGACTGACTGACTAAAACGTTTATTTCAGGACTTGTAGGCATGGTCTGCCTATCTTACAAGCTGTCCTGCTAATCTAGGAACACTAAAAAAATAAAGGCTAACATTACAAAAAAACAAAACAAAAAAAGTACACCAGGCACAAAGGGAGTAAATCTAATTAGAAAAAAAAAACAAAAAAAAAAAAAAAAAAACATGCAAAGATACAAAGAAGCGCAGGAAATTCAAAGGAAACACATCGGAAAATAGGTGAAGAAGTAGACAGCATGGTGTTTGAAATTGTAGTATACAACATAACTTGTAAAAAGGTAACATGTCATAGTGCCATCTGATAACGAGTAATTTAGCATGGTTCAGATATTGTTCATGGACCTATGACTTACGTAAGTATCTGAGAAGTTGAGTTTTAAATGAATGAAGCTTCGGGGTACATTTTAAGAGTATGCTGGCAACTGGTTCCATGAAAGTGACCCAGAGAATGAGAGGCTTGTTTTAAAAATGTCCAATCTAGGTAATGGTAATTGGAACAGGCCATTTCTTGCGTTGTGTCGCTGACTTGGTTGAAAGAACGTGGTAAGATATGGAGGAGCCTTACAGTGGACTATCTTGTGCATGAAAACACACCGGTTGAACTCAAGATGCTTGGTAAGGGGGAGAAGTTCGAGCGCTCTAAGTTTTTCTTCTGTGGGTAAGGGCCCAGGATGTAAAAGCTTTATACCACGTTTATAGAGAGAATTGATCTTTTTCAAGTGAACATCACCACATTTGTCCCAGAGGTTGGAGGCGTAATCTATATGACTTTTTATATGTGCGTGAAAGAAAACTTTGCAACTGTCGTGGCTAACTATGCGGTTAAGTTTACTTAAGAGAAAAAGATTTTTAGACAGGGTTTTACTAAGTTTTTCTAGGTGCGGCTCCCACTTCAATTGGTCGTCCACTGTAACGCCCAAAAGGCGATGCGTTGACACTTGGTGTATGGGCTCTGAGCCGAGAGATAGTTTGAGAGGTAGAGGCTTCTGCTGGTGCCTTTGGCGAGTAGTTATTATCATGCTCTTTGTTTTGGGGACGCTGATTATCATATGATTTTGGGTACACCATTCAGATACTTCATCGAGGCTCTGCTGGAGTGTTTTGTTTATTGTTGCCATCTTTTGTGTCGGATGTGTGTAGTGTTGTGTCATCTGCAAATAACTCGCAGGACACGTTGGGACTAGATAAACAAAAGGGAAGGTCATTAATATAAAGACAAAATAAAAGAGGCCCCAAGATGGAGCCCTGAGGTACTCCATACTTAACAATCCCTTCGGATGAGAATGTGCCATTTAAAAAGACTCTCTGTTTCCTGTGTAAGAGGAAGGATGAAAAGAATGATAATGCGCCTGACCCAATGTTGTATAACTGCAATTTTTTCAACAGAATGCTGTGATTCACCAAATCAAAAGCTTTCTTGAGGTCAAGAAATATTGCTCCAGATAGCTTTGACTCATTTATACCACGAAGCCACTTATCTATGATGTGAGTGAGAGCAGTCTGGCACGAGTGGCCTGGACGGAAACCTGACTGAAATGCACACAGAAGTTTATTTTCTTCGAGGAATGTGAGCAGATGTGTGTGAATGTGTCTTTCTAGGGGTTTTGAGAGAACTGATAGTATAGATATTGGACGATATTCATTTACATCGCTTAGATTTTTGTTTTTTGGTATCGGGACAACTTTAGCGTTTTTAAGGGCCGCTGGAAATACATTATTTTGAATAGAGAGATTATAGATAAATGTCAATGACTCAATTATATATGGCAGGGACGTTTTTAGTATTTTGCTACTGATACCATCCAAACCACACGATTTTTTGTTTGCCATGTTGGATATTGACTTACCAACATCTAGCACAGTTGGTAAGTCAATATCCAACATGGCAAACAGAGAGAGAGAGAGAGAGAGACAGACAGACAGACAGACAGACAGAGAGGGTGGATGGGTAGGTGTTTGAGAGTTTAACGTCCTTTTCCACCACTTACGCAGAGACATACAGTCATACAGAGACTTACCCAAAATTCCCCTTCACAGAAAGCCTCGAAGTCTTCAGAAGCCATCGTAAAAAAAGCTCAAAGTCTCCCGGCAAGCGAAACCTTACTAGCTGGCTTGTTTGACGGGTGTTCAGCTTCGGGTGTTCAGCCTGTGTCCGTCGGAGCTGCTTCGCAACAGCGTACTGTGTGTGCACTGGGTGGCCGGGTATGAACTGAAACGAAAATCAGGTTGTCATTCCAGCGCAAGCGTTGACTCAGTTGTGACTGGAGCTGCCACCCGCCTCAGCACTGCAGTAAACTGACTTGTGAAGCTTAATTGAACACACACCACACCACACCACACCACACAAAACACAACAACACAACACAACACACAACACAACACAACACAACACACACACACACACACAACACAACACAACACAACACAACACAACACACACACACACACACACACATGCGCGCACGCACGCACGCACACGCGCACACGCACGCATGCACACACACACACACACACACACACACACACACACACACACACACGCACGCACACTCACGCGCACACGCATGCATGCACACGCATGCATGCCCCCACACACACACACACACACACACCACCACCACACCCCCCCCCCCCCCCCCCCACACACACACACCACACCACACCACACCACACACACACCTTACCTCTTCACAACATCAGCAGAGCAACGATGAACGTGCCAGCTGAAATGTCTATATCGAAAGCTTATATATTGTTTACCAGGCAAATGCGGCAGAGCCAACCATAACATCAGTAACAATGCTTTTTCCCCTTTCCGCGGAGGAGTAGTGATAATAGTGATAGTGATAATTCAAATGTTAACCTGTGGTTTTTGAATTAGGCTGAGCGTCAGATCAATAACTGTATATAATGGTGCTCCGCTATGTACAGCTGGTGCGGTACAGTTTGTCCATCAGGCAATAGATGAACGACTATTGTTGTCGGCTGGGGCATGTTTGTGTTTTTTCTGCCTGTGAGCCTGTTCGCAGACACTTTAACCCTTTTCTGCACTAACACTACCTCTTTAAACCCCATGCAAACATGGCAATTTGAATCGAAATCTTCAGATCCTTAGAAGCCACTTCATGCCACTCTTGTACCCAGCGGGGAGGGCTCACGCTGGTGTGCAGTGGCGTGTTAGTTTTAACCAGTCGTATCATATAGTGGGCTCGAGCTCTTAATTTTAAGAGCTACCATCATATGTCTGACATAAACCGCTTATACTCAATGGTAACCAACGTAGACGGAAGCCGCTTCTAAGGGAGTAATTTACGCTAGACCGATATTTCGGACAAATAGGAAATGAATTTCTGTCTGACTGTTACGACCATAGCAGCGCGGCAAAGGGGACTGAAATATTGTTACGACTCGAGTCGTAGCTCGTGGAGAAAGAGTTAATCTGGGGAGGTGTTAGTCAGTGTGTGTGTGTGTGGAGGGGGGGGGGGATGTTGGTGTGTGCGTGCGTGCGTGCGTGCGTGTGTGTGTGGAGTGGAGTGGTGGTGGTGGTGGTGGTGGTGGTGGTGGTGTGTGTGTGTGTGTGTGTGTGTGTGTGTGTGTGTGTGTGTGTAGTGGTGGGGGTGGTGTGTGTGTGTGTATATGTGTGTGTGTGTGTAGTGGTGTAGCGGGGGAACGGGGGAAGGGGGGGGGGGAGTAGCGAGTGGTGACATAATGTAGGAGGCATTTTTTTTTTAAAACTGTTGTTATGGTTTAGTTATGTTTAGCTCTCTGCGGTTCTCTTTGCATTTTACGTTGTGTGGGAGAGACTGCATATGTGACAACTCGACACCACACAACATCCCTACGTTTTATTGTTAGCACATAGCAATAAATCATTATTACCATTCTTATTCTCATTCTCATTATTTTACGCTAGAGGAGTCGGTGCCACAGCAGACTGAGAGTTGGACTGTACACCAGAAGGTCCCGTGTTCGAATCCTGACAGGGTTAAAATGAGTACAGGCTTTTTTTTTCTCTCTCTCTTTTTTTTTAAAACAGAGTCCCCCTCTTTAAATTCACCCTCCCGGGGTCACAGTTGCTTTCTCGCTCAGTCAGTGTTCAAACGCAGACCGAGGTGAAACCAGGTGCCCCTTGGCTTTTGCTGGGGGTTTCAGAGGCGCTGAAAACTCATGACAAACCGCGGTGTCGAAACAAAATGGACGGTCGTGCTATGCCGCTCCAGATCATTGCACTCGTCAAACTACAGATTCCCACGTCATAGTACAGCGTTTTTCCAAATTCAAAATGCCACAGCACCGGGGGAAAAAAACAAAAAAAAACAACAAAAAAAACAAAAAACAAAAAAAAACGCTTTGGATTTTCAGTTGTCGGTTAAGACGATTTAAAGAGGCTGTTTATGAACCAGATACCGACTTGTACTAATATGTTTCTACAATCTAAGGGGAGCCGGGATAGCCGAATGGTACAGCGTTGGACTCTCAGTGCTAGGGCCGTGAGTTCGCATCCAGGCTGGGGCCAAATATATTTGTGCTGGCATTTTCTCGTTGCCCCGTCTTTGATATCACCCTTCCGTGGTGGAGAAGGACGTTAAACTCCCAAACACCCACCCCCACCCTTCTACAAGCAAAAGACGTGTATATATGCTCATGTTTTAAACTAACGGCTGTAGTTGAGAATAATCGACGTCGAAACTTATGAAGCGGCATAACAACGGGGAAAGGGGCGTCTGTTTTGGTTACTTCCCGTGCATATGCAGAGAGACTTGTACCACAGATGCAGATTAGGAGGAAAACGCTGTATATTCCTCTTACACATAACGTTGCAGATGAAACCCTAGAAATGCTTTAAAATTCACCACAAAAAAAATCACAACAATCAGGCAGCCATAGACTCGTGTGTGGAGTAAATTTCAACAAATTCCAATATTCCCTTTTTTGGCAATGTTGGCAACGACCACATACCCCCTCATTCCACGGTCGTCTGCTGGCTCCTGTGCCAGCCGCGCATGAATACAAATAGTCCACAAACCAGGCTCATTTTCCCCTAATTTTACTATTACCTGGCATGAAACTTGTTTACATAGCCCGCAAAAAGCACCAGATTGGCACTGTTTACTCTGCACACAAATTTTAAAAGGGGCAAAGATTTTCTACTATATTTCTTCTACCGGCCCCCGTAGTGTAGTGGTTAGCACTTCGGACCATGGACCGGGAGACCCGGGTTCGAGTCCCAGCCGAGGCAAGCGGGATTTTTCCTACCTAGGTCGGTTCCTACCCAGAGCGGGTGTGCTATGGACCCAATGGGGAGGCTGTTGCCACACAGCCGAGATTCACCCACTTCACGGGTGCGACTTTGGGGGTGCTTCCCTTTGTATGACACGTCTTACGACGTGGATGATTACACGGCCGGCACCGCAGGGGCCGTAGTTCCCGGGCCTGGTTAATGCCGGGATAATTATGACAGGAAGCGTGGAATGCGGCCCTGTCCCGCAGTCCCAAACCACACGGACCTCCATAGCATCATCTTACCATCATCCTCATCTCCATCATCATGCATAATAAAAATTGTCCCAGCTTCCGAGCCCTCCGTGGATTCTACCCATTACCTGGGAGGAACACCACTGGAGCTGGCAAAGAGTTGGAGCAGAAAAAAATTCTTCTACATGACCCGGAAGCTATTATTGGTCTGTAACCTGTTAAGGGCGTTACAAGTCCGAGAGTAGCTTAACGCGCTAGTCTCTGTCTATCTGTCTGTCTGTCTCTAACTTTCATTTTCATCAACAGCCCGTATAAATCATTATAAAAATTGTCATAAATTATCATAAAAGTTAAAGGTAATCATAGACTAACAAACGACATCTGGCGCTTTGAATATTCAGCTAACATCTCTCTATTTTATTCGCCAGCTGCTGTGGGAATACCGCGGTTGCCGGTTACGAAAAGTCGGGTGCTCTCCAGCGCCGGAGACGCGAACGGTCCTCCTGATGTGGGCTACGCATGCGATGGCGAGCAACGTGAGCGTTTCGACCGGCGAAGATGTTCGCGATAAAATTAAATCAATGAAAGTTCCTGAACTGAAAAAAAAAATCTGAAAGACAGGGGCGTGCGTTTTAGTGGCTACACAAAAGCGCAGCTTATCACTCTAGCCCTTGAAGCAGATCGGCAGTCGCTTCAACCGAGAGGTAGGCGGTGTAAATGTCAAGTCGACCTGTGACTTGTGGCTTGCCACTAATTTTTATTCAAGCACTTTGGCTGTTTATCAGTGCGAACTGAACTTTTGCTTGGAAATAAAAGTCTTTCTTTCTTGATTTTTGGTTCCATAACCATTGTGTTCAAACAATGTAGGTACCGGGACAGAATTTGTCCGCCTGTACCCGACGAAATGGCGGCTGCACACGCTAGGCCACCGAGACGGGTCGACGTTCTGCCTTCGAATCGATTTTATCCACAAATTTCTTGAAACTTTTGAAGAAAAGGGCTCAAACTGAACGATCTCACCATTAGGTAAGACCATCTCTGGGAATTTCTCCAGCTTATCTGATTTTCTCGAGCCATTTTGGCAGCCGATAGCAACGCAGTGGTAGTGCGGCATCGTGTGTGACTCGAGTAGCCCACATGCCGAGTCTATCAAGCCTAGTCTCGGTCCAAAATCGCGCACGTTCACGCATGTTCACGCGCTATAACGAGAATCGGCAACCGCAGTATTGAGGTGCTGCCCTTCTGTATTGAATCGTCCGTGGCAACCCATGAAGTGCGGGTTTAGTTACCTGTTGATATCTCTGTCAGACCGTCACTGACATACCCCGACACACGAATCCCGGCCGACAGTCAAAAATAGGACTGGCTTGGCCTGTCTTTAATATTAACCTAATATTGTGGTATTTGTAAATTGTTGTATATATATATTTCTTCATATTCACTTTTTTAAAAGCGCTTAGAACTGTCATTAGCTGATATAAGTATATATATAAGTATATATAAGTACTGTCATTATTATTATTATTATTATTATTTAAGCCGTTAAAGGAGTTAAATCCCAAAACAACAAAACAACCAGCCCAGTCCACCATTCATACGAAGGCCATTCCAAAATCAAACTACTCTAATGTCCCTTTCGGGAAATTCGGGCTGCTTACCCCGGGGGAAGCGCGTCGCTGCAGTGCAGCGCCACCCGGCCTACTTATCACACTCAGGAAAGCCGGATAACCCGGAGAGAAACCCCCGATGAGCAGCCCGGTAGCCAGGAAAACGCGGTCTCACATATCACAAGCTCGATCTGGGCTCGAACTCACGCTTCGTCGCCGTGACAGAGGCGACGGCCGTTCAGTAGCGTAGCGGCTAAGTCCGACGCGATACCTGTTATACCACCGCTCACCCCGCTCTATTCGCTATAAACCGTTTTCACACGTACAACATACGTACCTGCACACGGTGACTCCTTTCAGTGTCACCAGCGGCTTACACGTATACAGAATAAAGTAACTAGTATGTCACCCCTAATACCCACGTATACTGCGTGACGGCGCATTCCAGTCGGTCACAGTTAAATGTTCTACACTCCCTGGAACTCACGTAGTGCTTACGCTGAATTAATGGTGACCGTCGTAGTATTATAGAAAATGTAACCTCAAAGTACCACAACGTACCTATTTAATGGGACACGTTGCCCTCGAACTTCTTCTTAAAATGGCTGCTAAGAACAAAGGTATCTGTATCTGTATCTTAGGCGACTGATTTGTCTGGTGGATTATGCGACGACGTTGTGGATTAGCATAGGTGGCAAAGATAAGACCCTAGTCAGATAAACCAACTAAAGCTAGAAGGGAGGGGGGGGGGGGGGGCGGGGAGAGAGAGAGAGAGAGAGAGAGCTCAGCTCCGATTCGCCACAGAACAGCAGAGCAGGCGTCATTCTGATCTACATCGTTGTATATGTTAATGTACGCAGCAAGTTTACAGTGTAAACTGTAAGACGTCAAGCCTTCACAGTTTCGGTAGCTCATCCCGCTCTACAGACCCTACACGCAGCCTATGATCTTCCCAGTCCACAAGTCTTGCCCCAGACTCACAGGGAGTTTATCACGTGACTTGAAGGTCTACGAGGAGAACGGAATATACGATGAGAAGGCATAAATGATTGGCGAGATATGACGTTTTTTTTTTTTCCTGCAGAAAAATTGACAATCCTGTTTTTTAGCAAAAAAAACAACAACCAAAAAACCAAAAACAAACAAACAAAAAAACAACAACAAACAAACAAACAAACAAACAAAAAAGCAACCCCCCCAAAAAAACAAACAAACAAACAAACAAAAAACCCAAAAAAACAAAAACAAAAAAAACCCTCAACGACAACAACAAAAGAATTCCAGTTTTTTCTGCAGAAAAACAAACAAACTTTTGTCTAGAAAAAAAAAGGATTTTATGCAAAAAATTCAAGAACAAAAAAAACAAAAAAACGGAAATATCAAAATAGCAGTTTTTCTGCAGGAAAAAAAGTTGTTTAAGGACCCGAAAAATGCAAATATCTGAGAGACACTCAGTCCGACCTACTCAAAGTCGCTCAAATCCGACCAACTCAAAGTCGCTCAAATCTGACCTACTCAAAGACGCCTAAATCTGACCAACTCAAAGACGCTCAAATCTGACCTACTCAAAGTCGCTTAAATCCGACCTTGCAGTTTTCGCAAAGTAGCTATGCGGACTCTCTTCCCCTTTTGCGCGAGCGTGTCACTAACTTAGCTAACTCTGTGATTGAAAAAACAACACCTACCTGCACCGTTCCTATCACAGCTGCTCTCAAGCTGAATGTGAAAGAAGCGTACCAGATGCACACGCACTGAGCATGCAGAAAAACACAACAAAACAAAACGCTAATGACACAGGACATATGTACGCACAGCAGCTGCGAAAACAGCGCAGTTTCAAACGCACGCTAGTAGTGCGTTGGTGTTAATGGAAAGTATCTGATGCGAGTGCTAAATAAATAAAGTTGGATGAATAATTAGCTTTCATTTTCACCATCAAGCTGTCGTTCGCCGACGAGTATTTTGCCTCCAACACGTAAAT
>JACVVK020000168.1:60000-125000 GCA_018292915.2 Batillaria attramentaria
GTAAAAATTTCGTACCATATTTTTACTCCTGAGTAAAGCCCTCGGGGAGTAAGTTTGCCGGGTAACACCGGTTTGAATGACACCTGGGCACCTCGACATTGACGAAGTGCACTTCACGCGAAAACATACAGCGCTCCCGTCTCAGCGCAGCTTAAAGGTCTGCAATCTCTAGAAAAAAAGAAAGAAAAAAAAAACCCAACTATCCTACAACGCAAAATGCACAGTCAACTCTGTCAGTTACACAGTATTCAGCGTCTAGCAAGAGACTGCTCAATATGACTGTACACACTTGGCCACTGCCTTCGGCATCGTGGTTATGGCTTTGTGTCGCGCCTTGACGACCCAGGTTTGAATCCTTGTCGGGCATATTTTTCTACATATCCGCGTGCGGGCAGGAGCACGGTACGCACTGCCACCAAGCATGCACGTTTAAGATTTCACATTAATCTTTTGAAGAAGCGAATTTTTTTTTTTTCATACGCGCACAAGCTTTGTTTCTGTGACTTTTCAGATAAGAACGTGTGGTCATGGATGCTGGTGTCATGGACTGTTGTCATAGTGATCCGGTGACAAGGTAAAAAAACAACAACAGCAACAACAAAAACAACACTTCGTTGATAAGTGTGAAGACGAACATGGCTGCCGCCGGATTTGAAGACTTCTGTGGAGGCGAGTTCTGGGTAAGCACATTTATCGATTACCAGCCCGGACGTATAGTGTGATCTGCCTAGTGTTTTCGGGTCTCCCCGTGGTAGCGATACGTGGTGAGGAAGGATGTTAAACTCCCAAACACCCACCCACCCATCCCTGTTTAGCACCCCCCAAAAACGTAAATCTCTGCACGTGGGAAACGATAAAGGCAAAGTCGCAAAGTCGCCACACTGAAGAATGGAGTTACGTCCCGTGGACCAGAAGGTGATTAGAGTGAGTACTTCTTTTTAAAAAAGAAAAAAGAAAAAAAAAGGATAATAACATCAATTGGACGAGTATCCGAGATTTTTTTTTTACCCCGCCAGACGGTTTTCGGGGTCCCCCTGAATCGCGTACAGCCACCAATTTTTATCGCAATGTGACAACTGTAAATTAGGTGTTATGGCTGGCAGACAGACAGACAGACAGACAGACGCTGTTAATTTTTATATAGACTATGCACACAAAGCTGGCCAATTTCCAGAAGACAAGTAAGAGAAACTAGTGTCATGATAAGTTTCAAGGCAGAACGGCCCGGTTTGCATGGTCACTCTTGCAGTGCGTGCGTGCGTGCGTGCGTGCGTGCGTGCGTGCGTGTGTGTGTGTGTGTGTGTGTGTGTGTGTGTGTGTGTGTGTGTGTGTGTGTGTGTGTGTGTGTGTCCAACAGAATGAGACCTTACTGTTACGAAAACACATGGCCGGAGTTTACTGACTGCTTCATCCACACTGTCATCATCTGGATTCCTTGTGGCTTCCTGCTGCTCGCGCTGCCGTATTACGTCACTTCCGTCGGCGGCTTGTCCTCACACACCAGGACCAAAGCAACACCCCTGTTTGAAGCAAGACTGGTGAGTAGTGTGTAGATGGATCGCCAGTAACCAGACGACTTTGACATTTCAGCCATAGTCTAGGACCGTCCGAGATTTTGAACCGTATCGTATTGCCAGTAACTAAAGAACAGTAATATTTTTTTTTAATGAATTTTAATGTATTGTATTGTATTACCTTATGTGCGGCATACAACTGTGATCTTTGCTCTGTGTGTGTGTGTGTGTGTGTGTGTGTGCGTGTGTGTGTTTGTGTGTGTGTTTGTGTGTGTGTGCGTGTGTGTGTGTGCAGAATTTTTTAAAAATGAATTTTAATGTCTTGTATTGCATTGCTTTGCATTGTGTTGCGTTGCGTTGCGTTGCGTTGCGTTGCGTTGCGTTGCGTTGCGTTGCGTTGCGTTGTGTTGTCGCTGTGTCTCAGCGGACATGTAATTTCCCCATGAGGGATCAATTTAGAAATCTTATCTTATATTATCTTATTTAGCTATAGACTGGGACCAATCGTAATTTTCAAACCGTATTGCATCACCAATACCAAACAACTGTGGCATATCAGCCACACAAGTTGATCGTAAATTCTCGAAACCGTCCCCTTGCTTTCTGTCTATGATACCAGTACTGCTGCCTGATGCTGGCGTGTCTCGCGCTGGTCCGCCTGTTTGTGAGGGCTGTCGGGGACGCGCTCAGCAGATCTCCTGCTGCCTTTCTTGGGGACGGCCTATACATAACGGCTTACGTAAGTATGGTGACAGTCGATACTGGTTGGCATACATGGGATATATACGCCATACCGAGGCACGTCCATGTATGCGCATGCGCAAGATCGCCAAACGAAGCTGCACTTTTTTAAAGTAGAGTTACTCAGCTATTCTGAAGGACTATTCAGGAACTTTCCAAAGACCCTCAGGCAAATATCGGGTTGGGGGTGAGGTGGGATGGGAGGAGGGGGGGGGGAGGGGGGGGGGGGTCAACAGGGAATTGGAAATGGGGAGGGGGGGGGGGGGGGGTAGGAGTGGGGCTTCTTTTGCTGAATGTGGTAGGCCTTCCCTACATTCAATGAAATGTTTTGAGACTGAGCCTAATTCTGAAGCCTTTAGCACTTTCGCCAGTATGCTTTCAAAGTGTAGGGGGGCCGAATCGTGAGTTCGATCCCGGCTGGGGTCAAATATTGTGCTGGCCTTTTTCTCGTTGCCCCGTCCTTGATATCACCCTTACGACGTGGAAGAGGACGTTAAACTCCCAAACACCCACCCTTTCAAAATACACTTAGCTACTGCGGAAAATTAGCACGGTTCAGTTTTCCCGTTAGGGTGATGTATAGAGAAAGTCAAAGGTGAAAAATGTGTGAACAGATGATAACCCTTTCTGTTTTTTTTTGTTTTTTTTTTTTAAAGAGGGGTTGTTTGTTGTTTATTTTTAGTTTTGTTTTGACCATCATCATTTAGGTCCTACTTGCCGTTATGACGCGGAATGAACGCCTCAAGTGCATCCACACGTCACCCGTCACCTTCTTCTTCTGGCTGCTGACGTCAGTTTGCAACGTCATTCCCTTCTACACCTACGTCATAGAACGGGTACGTCGCATGCTTATCCTAAGCCCCATTGTCAGTAGTGTTGGAATATTTGTGGATCAGCTGGTTGTCTGGTATTATTGATTGCGCGTCGTTAAGCCCTAACTAACTAACTAACTAACCAACTAACTAACTAACTGTTATTATTGAACGTTAATTTTAATTAAAGGCTTACGTACCATTGTGTTTTTGTTTCTGCAAGATCGGCCGGTGATTGCAAACTGTCGTTTAAACTTACACGCAAATGCTCTTTTTTTTGTGCGCCAAGAACGTCAGTTTACGTATTAGACTCTTTCTAAAAAGAATTCATCTGATTATCTTTTAAAAACACACGCAAAAATTGCAGTTTGACTTGAAATCTTCAGATCAGTAGAAGTGTCGCTATTCTGCAATCTGTAGCGGTCTCGGGCTTAGCAGGGAAGACCCACGCCTTCCGTAATAATGGCTTGAAGTGGCTCTTACTGGTGTGCAGTGGCTTGTTCTTTTTAACCAGTCTTATCATATAATTATGGCGGGCAGAGCGTGCCCGGGCTCTTCAAGAGTTGTATTTGAATTATTTATTTACTTCATTAAAGATATTTTGAAACTGAACTGAACTGAATTGAAAATTAAATGAATCTTGTGGTTTCAGTCGTATCTCTCCCTAATGTGTGTGTTTAAGACTTATGTACTGGTGTGTGAGGATTTTTTTTTTCTTTTCTTTTTTCATAGGCATGGGATTACACAAGACGTGTGTGTGTGTGCGTGTGCGTGTGCGTGTGCGTGTGCGTGTGCGTGTGCGTGTGCGTGTGCGTGTGCGTGTGCGTGTGCGTGTGCGTGTGCGTGTGTGTGTGTGAGAGAGAGAGAGAGAGTTTTATTTATGAGTGTGTGAGTGTTTCAGATATAATTGTTTGTGGGTGGTTTTATATTTTAAGAGCGTGAGTGCTTTGGACTTATATACGGATCTGTGTGTGCGTGCGTGCGTGCGTGCGTGCGTGCGTGCGTGCGTGCGTGCGTGCGTGCGTGCGCGCGCGAAAACATAGTTCAACTTGTATGTGTGATTTGAGGCTTCTGTTAGTTCAAGTTTTATTTGTCTTATTATTATTTTTTATGGTGGCCTATGATTTCCCTTCTGGGAATAATAAAGTAATTTGAACTGAACTGAACTCAACTGAACTCAACTCAACTAAAAATTGAATGAATCGTATGGTTTCAGTTGTACAACAAAGACATCGTCAGCTTCCTGGTGTTCATGATGAGCTACGCGCTGCAGTTGTCTTCCCTTGGACTGACCGCTTTCGTGGAGCACAAACACCCTCAGTGTACATGCCAGAGAAAGGTAGGGTCAACGGGAAGGAAAACGGTAATCACTCTCCACTTTAAAGCACCACCCTCGCACATTTTAATGTAACAATGATTACCACAGTGACCACACCGTAGTCCCGCATGGACAGGGGATTTGGTTACTGATCCCGGCCGGGGCCACATATTTGTGCTGGCCTTTGTCTCGTTGCTCCGTCTTTCGTATCACCCATACGTGGTGGAAAAGGACGTAAAACTCCCACCCACTCACCCTCCCCCACCTCCCCCGCCCCTTGCCTTAGTTCTTCCGAGTCATGCAGTAAGAACTACGCTAAATATAGTAGAAAATGTTTGCCTCTTTTAAAATGTGTGTGCAGAGCAAAAAAAAAATGGCAATCTGGTGCTTTTTGTTGGCTTTGTCAACAAGTTTCATGCCGGGTATTATAGTAGTAAAATTAGGGGAAAATGAGGCTGGCTTGTGGACTATTTGTATTCATGCGCGGCTTGCACAGGAGCCAGCAGACGACCGTGGAATGAGGGGGTATTTGGTTGCTGCCAACATTGCCAAAAAACCCCGGAATATTGGAATTTATTGAAATTTACTCTACACATGATTCTATGGCTGCCTGAATTTTGTGAATTTTTGGGTGAATTTTAAAGCATTTCTAGGGTGTCATCTCACACCTTATGTGTAAGAGGAATGTATAGCGTTTTCCTCCAGATTTGCATCTGTGGTACGTAGCCTAAGATTCTTTGCTTTCACGGCGTCATGTGACTTTTTGTTAACACAGCTGTGGAGTCTGGTTCACCCGTCTTAACACGTTTATGAAATATGACCATTTCAAAACAACACGTAGAATCGGAGGTGGTCCTTTGACTTTTGTTAATTATAAACTGGCACGTGTGCTGCAATTTCTACCGTTGAAAAATAGTTTCATTGTCATTGTTTTTAGCAGTGTAGGTTCCGGAGAAGCGTGATGTCTGAGAGAGACATTTTGATCATGTGATCTGCAGTTTGCTGTGCTTTGTCGTTCTTTTCAGCAACCTTGTCCCGAGACCACGTGTTCCTTCCCGTCATTCCTGGGCTTTTGGTGGATGAATAAGTGAGTTCAACGAACATAACCATCGTTTAGAACGATTTGATATCTCCTTACATCCTGTGTTCTTACTGGTTTGTGCTTTCGGTAAAAGCACGACCATTTTGAAAAAAGAAAGGAAAAGCCAAAAATAAAATACCCCACACCAACACTAAGTCAACAGCTTGGCATAATCGATGTTTTTTTACTGGTCGTACAAGAAGATAATTATCTAATTACAAGCGATAGAAATGTTGAATCCGTTAATCCTTGTTCGTGTGTACTCTGCTCTATTCTTCTTCATTAGGCTGATGATCACAGGATACCGACGAGACATCGAGGAATCAGATCTGTGGTTGTTGCCCCCTAAGGAGCAGAGTTCAGTCCTTGTACCCGCGTTCCTAAAGAGATGGAAAAAGGAACAGAAGAGGTGCCGTCCTTTCCACAGCCAAGCGAGTGGGTAAGGTGTTAAGGCTGCTCTTTAACTGGGCACAGCGCGCGAAACACACATGTGCACATCACAGTCGTTGCGCTCGGTGTGTCTACTAACTACAAAAACTGAACACAGCTGTGCTCGGTGACAAACCGATTGAAGATGCACTGTCCGCCATGTTTGCGCGCCGAGTGACGTAGTACAGCCGATCAGAATCGGTTGTGGAAACGACAGTCACAGTTGTGGCTATTTGAAATCCAGGTTGCTGTGATGACGCCACAGCGGCGGACCCCACCCCCCCTCCCCCCCCCTCCCCATCCCCCAAATCACAACTGTCACAACTGTGGGCGGACAGCACTATGGCGCTCCGCAGTGGCCAGTTAAGAGCCGGCTTTGATAAAGGCTGGTCTGTTCACTTGCACCTGCCTGTATCATACCTACATCAACACCATTGACCAAAATCTACGAGCAAAATAAAAAAAACGAACAAAGAAAGAATGAAACGAAGAAAAAGCTTTTTCAACGGCCGGGGCGTTTAACGTAAGCAGTCGGTGAAATACATGCAGTTGCTAGATCTACAAACTAAATGAAGAGCACGCGCACACACATATATTCACATACAAAAACACATAAACATAACTTTATTGCCATATGTATAAACATTAGGAATTCGTTGTGGTTTGAGAGAACTGCTTTGCAGTCACACACGCATGCATGCTGTTACTTGCTCACTTATAATAGTACAGTTACTCGCACTTAAATGCTAATAAAGTCACATTAAACCTTGCTAACTAAAATGCTAAGACACCAACTACAATAGGTTCGTACACGCACGCACGCGCGCACACACACACACACACGCACACGCACACGCACACGCACACGCATACGCATACGCATACACTCACGCATACACTCACGCATACACTCACGCATGCACGTACGCATGCACGTTCGCACACGCGTAGGGACGCGCGCGCGCGCACGCACACACACACATACATACTAACATACGTTCGTATACGCTTAAGGGATGCACGCTCTCTCTCTCTCTCTCTCTCTCTCTCGCCTGTAGTGTGGGCTGCAGATGGAGATGGTAGGAAGGGGGGGGGGGGGCACTGTACTTTACTTTCAATTCCAGAGAATTTGATTTGCTTGCTTGCTTCCTTGCTTGCTTAACTGATCATCTGTCTGCAGTATGGGAAAGTCAGTGACTGACAAACATCACTCGAGATCCGACAGCTCGGAAACACTGCCTATTCTCCATCACGACAACCTCCAGCACTCCAGCCAGCACACGTCGCCAGAGGCAAAATCGGTACGCCTGTCTAGATCGCAGGGCACATTTTCATGTGTTTTTGTTTTAGAATAAAATGATATTAAGACAAGCCTAGGCAAGACAAGACAAGACATGAGAGGACAAGACAGGATTACACTAGATGACAGGATAAGACAACTAACGATAGGACGGGACAAGGTAACGATAGGACGGGACAAGGTAGATAACGCGGGACGGGCCAAGACAGGATAAGACAGTCAACGGGATAAAACAAGACAGGATAATACTGGACAAGACGGACAGGACAGGACGAGATACTTTAGGCAGGATAAGACAACCCAGGACATGATAAGCTATGGCAGGACAAGACAAGACAGGATAAGACAAGTCAGGGTCAGATACAGACAAAACAGGACGTATCGATGCAAGACAAAAAGACAGGATATTACAAGACAGGATGGGAAAAGACAAGAGAAGGCAGGATAAGACAACACAGGACAGGACAGGACAAGACGGGACAGGATAAGACAAGACAAGATAAAACAAGACAAGACAAGTCAGGGTCAGAAACAAGACAGGACACATCGATACAAGACAGAAAGACAGGATAATACAAGACAGGATGGGACAAGACACGACAGACAACACACGACAGGGTATGCCTTGGTGGGACATGACATGACAGGATAAAACAAGACAGGATACCACGACAGGATAACACAAGACAGGTCAGGGACAGATACAAACAAGACAGGACATAGCGATACAAAAGAAAAAAAACAAGACAGGATAAGACAAGACAGGATACGATAGGACAACATCAGATAGGATAAAGTGTTGTCTCCAGAAGAGAGAATTGCATGTGTTACCCGTGTTTCAGGCGGAAGCACGTCGGCCGAGCCTGGTGAGGGTGATAGTCCGGATGCTAGTGAAGGATTTCATCATCTGTTTCCTGCAAAAGGCCGTGTCCGATCTCTTCTTTCTTCTCAGCCCCGTCATCCTTGGGTGTGTTGGCGTAAACGTTTCACACGATTAAATTCTCAATACGTACGACAGGCATACAATAGCGTATGAATAAAACTTGTCAACCGGCCTCCGTAGTGTAGTGGTTAGCACTTCGGACTATGGACCGAGAGACCCGGGTTCGAGTCCCAGCCGAGACAAGCGGGATTTTTCCTACCTAGGTCGGCCCCTACCCAGAGCGGGTGTGCTATTGGCCCAGTGGGGAGGCCGTTGCCACACAGCCGAGATTCACCCACTTCACGGGTGCGACTTTGGGGGTGCTTCCCTCAGTATGACACGTCTTATGATGTGGATGATTACACGGCTGGCACCGCAGGTGCCGTAGTTCCCGGGCCTGGTTAATGCCGGGATATTTATGACAGGAAGCGAGGAATGTGGCCCTGTCCCACAGTCCCAAACCACACGGACCTCCATACCATCATCCTCATCTCCATCATCATGCATAATAAAAATTGTCCCAGCTTCCGAGGTATGTGGTGGAAAAGGACGTTAAACCCCCAAACACCCACCCACCCCAGCTTCCGAGCCCTCTGTGGATTCTACCCATTACCTGGGAGGAACATCTATTTATTGAAACACCTCGTGGTTTCTTCCGTGGTAAAACCACTCGAACTAATCATGTAAGCTCTACATGTTAGTTTTATTTCCTGTCCAGCATGGTCATTGGTTGTCTGTGTGAGAATATACAGAGCGCTGATCAAGTACCTAGCCGAGCGTCCGGAGGGGTTGGAGTGGCAGGGGTACGTGCTGTGTGTGAGTATGTTCCTCACCCTCATCATCAAGTCCATGCTGTTCGCGCACGCCATGTTCCTGGCCGCCAGGTTGGGCATCAGGATGAAGTCCACGCTCATCGCCGCTGTCTATCGCAAGGTTTGCCTACATACTTAAGTGTCTAGTGCTTTATAGCCGTACGATAAGATGAGGTGAGATGAGATGAGAAAGGGATACTTTGTTCATTCCTCATGGGGAAATTATATGTCTGCTCAAAACGTAACAATGACAGTACAGTGCAGAACAGTACAGTGAAAATTCTACACACACACACACACACACACACACACACACACACACACAAAATCACTCACGTACTCTTTGTCTGTCTGTCTGTCTGTCTGTCTGTCCTATCACTCACTCACGTACTCTCTGTCTGTCTGTCTGTTTGTCTCTCTCTCTCTCTCTCTCTCTCTCTTCTCGCCCACTTTTCACTTTTCATTCAAACGTCTCGCTTGCATCACGGGTCGGTTACGCGGCCGGCTTGTGTCTTGGCTCAAGTTTTGGCTCATATCGTAGTAACGACAGCCCATCTAAATGGAACCACGCGCTTGTCAACGTCATCAGCCAATGTCGATCTTCGGGCAATATGCAAATCTCGCCATATGCCCTTTTAATGCGCCGAGACACACGCTGGTTCAGACACCTGTGAGTTAACTGTGTCCCAGGCGCTGACCATGAACAACAGCACGAAGAACTCGGCCACTGTGGGCGAGATCGTCAACTTGATGTCGGTGGACGCGCAGCGTGTGCAGGACGTCATGATCGTCATCTTCTACGCCTCCACTACACCGGTTCTCTTCGTGGTCGCCGTCATGCTGCTCTACTTCACCATAGGTATAAAGACCAGAGAAATCCGGCAAGAAGTAGAAGATCTGTTTCAGTAGATGACAATGGAATAGCCATTGAGATCTGTTCTTACAGCTGGCTGACAATTCAGATGGTGAAGTGACTAAGTTTTCGTCTTTTTTTTTTAAATTCTGTGGAGTTGTGTGAATTTTAAGTGTTCTTCGGTGTTCTTCAGTCTTTTATGCAGTTTCTTTTATCATTCTTGTTTGTCATACTCGTGTTCATATAATTATTGTAAGGCGCTTGGAGCTTGCTTCCTGCAGGGACAAGCATCCTAGAAATTCTTCTTCTTCTTCTCATTATCGCAGAAATCTTTGAACTGGTCAGGGTTAGGAATTGTATCTGACCTATGCACGCGCGCGCGCGCACACACAACACACACAACACAACACACACACACACACACACACACACACACACACACACACACACACTCACCCCCCCCCCCCCCCCCCCCCCCCGCTATCACGCCGCCCTCACCCCGCCCTCACCCCGCCCTCACCCCGCCCTCACCCCGCCCTCACCCCCTAAAATATAAAAAGAAGCAAACAAAAGAAGAAAAACAAACCCGAAACAAACAACAGTAAACGTGCCCACCCCCACCCCCCTTCCAAAACCCCCAAACCCAACAAACAACAACAACAAAACAACAAAAACAAAACAAAAAACCCGAAAAAAAACCAAAACCAAAACCAAAAAAACAAGCGCGCACACGCACACGCACACGCACACGCACACGCACACGCACACGCACACACACACACACACACACACACACACACTCACTAGTGTTTTTGTTTGTCCAGGTCCTGCCATCTTTGTGGGCGTGCTGCTGCTGGTGTGCTGTGTGCCCCTCAACGCCTACGTGGTGTCCAGACAGCGCTCTCTACAGAGTGACAACCTCAAGTACAAGGACGCGCGCATCAGACTCTACAATGAGATCCTGAACGGGATAAAGGTGATACACTGATACTGACATCACGCAAACACACGCATGGCTATTACTTAATAATGATAATGATAATAATGACACTGCTACTACTACTACTACTACTACTGGAAATACTGGAAATACTACTTCTACTTCTACTGCTGCTGCTACTACTACTACTATTACTGCTACTGCGACTGCGACTGCTACTGCTGATGCTGGTGGTGGTGGTGATGGTGATGGTGATGGTGGTGATGATGATGATGAAAATATAATAATAATAATAATAAAGGTGTTTAAGGGACGCCCTCCCTCCCGCAGGAGCTCATGGCGCCTTACAATCAACACACGACATCCACCCAGAAACAAACGCAGCATACCTTCACACATACATCTGACACCGTGTTTATTGCAACGTCAGCCTGTCTAGTGCACCTGAGGACACTGGCTAAAGCGTGCTCCTAACTGGGCACAGCGCGCGAAACACACATGTGCACATCACAGTCGTTGCGCTCGGTGTGTCCACTAACTACATAACTGAACACAGCTGTGCTCGGTGACAAACCGATTGAAGATGCACTGTCCGCCATGTTTGCGCGCCGAGTGACCTAGTACAGCCAGTCAGAATCTGTTGCGGAAACCACAGTCGCAGTTGTGGCTATTTGAAATCCATGTTGCTGTGATGACGCCACAGCGGCGGAAACCCCCCAAATCACAACTGTGGACAGCACTGTGGCGCTCCGCAGTGCCCAGTTAAGAGCCGGCTTTACGGTTTGGTTTTTCTATGACGTCATCAGGTGCTGAAGCTGTACGCCTGGGAGCCGTCGTTCCGGGAGAAGATCCGTGAGATCCGGCTGAAGGAGGTGGCCATCTTGTTTAAGCTGGCCGTCCTCAACACGCTGATGAGTCTCTGTTGGGACATGGCGCCCTTCCTGGTGAGTAGTGCAGTCAGTCATGAACCTGAAGGTACTGATTGGCTTCTGAATTCGCCCATCATGCCCACACACACTATACACTACATGCTTACTTGCTAATGTTTTATCCGTCAGTACGCTAGTGGGTGGAAACAACTCTCAGCATAGAGAGAGTTAAAGGGAAACGCTACGAGTGTTTCAGATATAAATATGTTTTTGAGTGGTTTTATATTTTAAGAGCGTGAGTGCTTTGGAATTATACGGATGTGTTTGTGTGTGCGTGTGCGTGCGTGCGTGTGCAAGATTTACTTCTGTTAGTGCAAGTTTTATTTGTAATTATTATGCCGTAATTATGTCTTATTATTTTTTATGGCGGCCTATAACTTCCCTTCTGGGATTAATAAAGTAATTTGAAATTGAATTTGAATTACTACCCTCGACCATTCAAAAATCGTCTTTTTGTTGTTGTTGTTGTGGCAAAACTTGGCAGGTGACCCTGGTAACGTTCGCGACGTACGTGCTGGCTGACCGAGACAACCATCTGGACGCTGGCCAGGCTTTTGTGTCTCTCTCGCTCTTCAACGTTCTCCGGCCGCCACTCGCAGTACTGTCCAAGATGATCATGTACATCATTCTGGTGAGAACGTTCTCGTGACGGAGGGCTGTCAGTATGTAGAGTTTCTGATGGTGGTGTTTTGTGTTGTTGTTGCTGCTGTTGTTGTTGTTGTGTTTGGGGAAGGGGAAGGGAGGGGGTTAAATCAAATGAAAACAATTTGTGTCTCAAAGACAAATTCATCTTTTGATGTGTGGGCAGTAATAATAATAGTAGTAATAATAATCATGAGTATTGTGTAGGCGCTTTACCCAGTTTCCTGAATCGGCTCAAAGCGCCGCGAACAGAACCCAGCACGCACGCTCACGTGAATCACACGCATTCTCTCACACACTGGACATAAACACGTTACAATCACATGGTGCGAAGGGTCAGCTCAGCTATTCAAATTTCGGAATTTAGAATTGCATTTATTTTTCAAATTTGGTGGGCTGAGCATTTCCAAAGCAGAGGGGGAGGAAGCCGGAGTACCCGGAGAGAGCCCCCGATGATCGGCCCGAATGTACGGTGCCACATACGAGAAGGAAAAATTCTTTGCCCCCAGTGGGGGGTTGAGAAAACTGCGTATTTTTTTCAGTCACAAGTTTCCTTCAAACGACTGAATACCTTTCTGGCTGAGGACGACCTTGACCCCAGCAATGTGGACCGTGACAGTGACAACGGTCAGTAATCCAGTGTTTCCTTTCTGGTAAAAGAAAAATGAATCCAAACGCCCCCCCCCCCACCCCCAGCCCCCAACACCCCCCCACCCCCAACCCCCCCCCCCCCCCCCAAAAAAAAAGAAAAAGAAAAAAAAAATACCAACAACAAAAAAATCAATACATAATAATATTTTTTTAAAATAAATGAGAGCGGAATCTGTATTGGTGCAGTATTGTTCTAATACTAAAGATTTGTGTTGCAGATGCCGTTCTGTCCATCTTAGACGGCACTTTCACATGGGACACTCAGCTCAGCCCAGCACTGAACGAGTAAGGATGGGGGGTAGGGGTCGGGGGGGGGGGCAATGTTCTTAACACTTACGTCACTTGTTCTTACTGGGCACAGTAAAGTGTTAACCTAATGTTATAGCTGTGCGTGATGACGTCAGTTTAGGGCTTGACGTATGTGCCTCTAACGTTATGTATAGAGCCCTTCAACTCCGTGTACCCGGCGGACAAACAAACCGTTCCCCATACAAAAAGCGCGCGGCTGTCCGCCACGCACGTTCTGAGACGTAACGTGCAAGAGTTCAATTATATAACGACGACAGTGACGATGACGACGACGACGACGACGACGACGACGATGATGAAGAAGATGATGATGATGATGATGGCAGCATCAACCTGACGGTGGGGGAGGGTCAGCTGGTGGCGGTGGTGGGTCCCGTGGGGTGCGGCAAGTCGTCCCTCATCAGCGCCATGTTGGGGGAGATGGAGAAGGTCAAGGGCACCGTCACTTGCATGGTAGGGATAAGTACGACTTGCAGTAACCTGTCGTTTATCTGTTGTCCGTCACGTGTGCTGTTTTTGATTTAATGTTATTGTTAATGTTGTTGCTGTTTTAGTGCATCAACAATTTGTAGCTCACAAGCCAATGATCTGACACAGACTTCTGGTTGATTTCTGAGTTTTAATGACTCGGAAAAGATCAAGTAAATCTAAACGGTTACTTTAAAAAAAAAAGGAAAAAAAAGGGAAGCAATCCTTAAATCATAGTAACAGACAAGGGATGCAATCCTTAAAGCATAGGAACAGGAAAGAAAGATAATTCTCAATGCAAGTCAAGCTCAGATCAGGCAAGTTCGGCGAGCTCACACGAGGTCGCTACACTGTCATCTATTTCGGGATTGCTTTCCCAGGGAAAAACACGTCGGTGGTGGTGGTGGTCGTCGTCGTCGTTGTCGTCGTCGTCGTTTGTGGCAGATGCTGTTTAATTTTCAGAAACCTTCGAGTCTTGCACTAAGTCCTGCCGAAATACGTCCAAATCCTTACTTACACCAGACCATGACATGTCTTCACCCTTCGCCCATTGAAATATATTGAAACTTGTTGAAACAGGGAACCATCGCCTACGTGCCTCAGCAGGCGTGGATGCAGAATGCAAGCATGCGTGACAACATCCTGTTCGGGATGCCGTACGTCCGGTCCAGGTACAGACGGACCCTGGAGAAATGTGAACTGGAGCGTGACCTGACTATTCTGTCTGCTGGTGACCTGACGGAGATTGGAGAAAAGGTGATCTGAAGTATTTATCATTATTGTTATTGTTGCGGTTGTTGTTGTTGTTTTTGTTCTTTTTCTTCTTGCTGCTGCTGTTGCTGCTGTTCTTGTCATATTCACTACTTCTTCTTGTTCTTCTTGTTGTTGTTCTTGAATGTATTCACTTTTTCTTCTTCTTCTACTACTACTTGTTGTTGTTGTTGTTGTTGTCCTTCTTCTTCTTCTTGCTGCTGCTGTTGTTGTTGTTGTTGTTGTTGTTCTCCTTCTTCTTCTTGCTGTTGTTGTTGTTGTTCGTCTTCTTCTTCTTCTTCTTGCTGTTGTTGTTGTTGGTGGTGTTCTTGTTTTTCTTGCCGTTGTTGTTGTTGTTGTCGTTGTTGTTGTTGTCGCCGTTCTTCTTCTTTTTGCTGTTCTCACCGACTGCCTGATCTGGGTCCTCAGCACATTTCCTACCCCAGCCAATACCCATTACGCCCTCGGAAAGTTTAGTGGGTTGTGCAGCTGGAGCCATCCATGGGTTAGTCCGCACGAAATCAGTTCTGTCTTGAGAAGCATCTGTCTGTGCAAAATTGCGCTATTGTTATAATTATGGGGAACTTGAAACACATTCATTCAGACTGTTCTTTCATCGTGACCTACTCTACAGTTATAACACGATTTCAATCCGCGCTGCCACGCTACGACTGTAGTCGTAACAGTCAGTAGCGGTGCGAAATCTTTGTTCTGTTCCACCATTTCTAGCCGTTACCAGGTTTTCTTGGATTGATATCCCTTAGAAGCGGCATCTGATTTCGCCTGTTACCGATGTGTATGATTTTCGTGCGGTTCGTGCGGTTCATGCGGTACCAAAACAACAACAAAAATTACCAAATTAAAGAAGGTGGTTTGGTGTCAGCGCGGAGGCTCCAGGCGGCTAGCGTCAGACATGTGATGGGTAGCGTCCGTATGGAATGGGTTAAACCTAGAAGGTCTGCCTTAATTGTTTGTGAGTGGTTTCATATTTTCAGAGCGTGAGTGCTTTGGACGTGCGTGTGTGCGTGTGTGCGTGTGTGTGTGCGTGCGTGCGTGCGTGCGTGCGTGCGTGCGTGCGTGCGTGCGTGCGTGCGTGCGTGCGTGCGTGCGTGCGAATTTAGATTTACTTGTGTGCTTGACTGCGGCTTCAGTTAGTGCAAGTGTTATTTGTTATCATTATGTCCTATTATTATTGTTTACAGTGGCTATTATTTTACCTTCTGGGATTAATAAAGTAATTTGAACTCAAAATTGAATTGAATATAAAAAAAAAAAAACAAAAAAAAACAAAAAACCGATGACCACAGGCACCAGTTTAAAATCCTGCTTGATCCACCCCCAGGGTATCAACCTGAGTGGAGGTCAGAAGCAGCGTGTGAGCGTAGCACGTGCCGTGTACAGTGACAGTGACGTGTACCTGCTGGATGACCCGCTCAGCGCTGTCGACTCGCACGTGGGCAAGGCCATCTTCAGCAACGTCATCGGCCCAGATGGGATGCTCAGAGGAAAGGTAAGGCCCTGGTAGTGGGTGACATCAGGCGTAAGAGAGGCAGAATCAGACCTGGCATTTCAGGCGACGTATTTCTCGCGGAGGGAGCCATGTGAATGTCCCGAAAAGGATGCCGCCTAAGTAGTATGGAAATAAAAGAAACATAAGAAGCGTTCTTACTTGCCCAGGGCCCGCATGTAAAAGTCGGGGTTAGGGAGTTTAACGCTCTCACTCACCGACTCTATCACACTCACAGTGACTTGCTCGGCTTTAAGCCCTAAAACCTCACTCACTCACTCACTCACAGTGACTTGCGCGGCTTTAAGCCCTAAAAACCTCACTCACTCACTCTACCACAATCACAGACTCGAGTGCTGGTGACGCACGGCGTTCATTGGCTGCCCATGGTGGATGAGGTCATCGTGATGAACGACGGGAAGATTTCAGAACGAGGCAGCTACGAGCAGCTGGTGTCTCACGATGGTCCCTTCGCCCAGTTTCTGAAGACATACCTGACTGAGGTGTACGAGGTTGAAGAGGAAGAGGACCCAGAAAGTACGCTGCCACGATTTAAATTCTTTTGTGACTTCTTTGCTCATTTCACTTTGTACGTGTTTCTCCATCTTCACATACCTTTTAAGGAAGACCTTTTATGCCTGTTTTAATGTTGAAGGTGAGCTTTGAAAAATCCAATACAGAATATAGAATGAAACCGTTTACTAAATTAAGATGATTTTCGTCCCGGTAGAGAGAAATTGAAAAGGGGGAAATTTGTAATAACCATTTAATGATATGATGCAGGGGTGATTCATACTGTCTGTGGTCTTTCGCTCTTCTCCTTTCTAAAATAAATCCCCCCCCCCCCCCCCCCCGTTGGTATATGTTAAGATTAAGCAGTGTACAACCTTCTGATCCAGCTTTTTGTGGTGGAAAAAGACGTTAAACTCCCAAACACCCACCTACCCACCCTCTTATCCATCTACATCCCCAAACTTGACAGTTCATACAGTTTGTGAATATATATTTTCTTTAACCTCTCCGTACATAAAACTGATTGAGTTGTTTGTTCACCAGTCGCCGAAATACACGGGAAGATGAGGGAGAGACTTGGCAGTGTGACGTCAAACGCATCATCAGAAGACATCACCCTGGCGAATGCTCGGCGGTATTTTCATTAACCGTTTCATGGCCATATACTTCTCTCTTTGGTTTAAAAAAAAAAATGTGCGTAGTTGTAGGCCAGCAAGCTATGTGTGAGGGTATATGTATATATGTGTACTCTGCCGGACATCAAAATTCCTTGTATCTTGCCCTCCTGTTTGTGTGTTTGTATGTACATATATGAAAAATGTCGAAAAAAAAAAAAGAATAAAAAAAAAAAAAAAAGGCCACGTAATCACAGCGAAGCTAGTATTGCATTTTGTTACATGGCAACCGTTTAACAAAAGCAGCATGTATCGTTACATTTTTTGTTTGTTTGTTTTTTTGTTTGTTTGTTTGTTTGTTTGTTTGTTTTGCTGCCCCAACTCTCTTGCCAGCTCCAGTGGTGTTTCTCCCAGGTCATGGGTGGATCCCACGGAGGGCTCGAAAGCTGGTGCAATTTTTATTATGCATGATGATGAAGATGAGGATGATGGTAAGATGATGCTATGGAGGTCCGTGTGGTTTGGGACTGTGGGACAGGGCCACATTCCACGCTTCCTATCATAAATATCCCGGCGTATCCACATCATAAGACGTGTCATACCAAGGGAAGGCACCCCCCAAAGCCGCACCCGTGAAGTGGGCGAATCTCGGCTGTGTGGCAACAGCCTCCCCACTGGGCCCATAGCACTCCCGCTCTGGGTAGGAGCCGACCTAGGTAGGAAAATCCCGCTTGCCTTGCCTGGGACTCGAACCCGGGTCTCCCGGTCCATGGTTCGAAGTGCTAACCACTACACTACGGGGACCGGTTATCGTTACATTCTGGTCATGCGGAGACGCTAACAAGCTCTCCAATCAAACCGACCGACCGACTAACCTACCGGTCAATTGGCGACTCCACTTCTGTCAGTCAAGAGGGTCGAGCCCCCAGAATTCAGCCAATCGCATCCCGCGGCATAATGAGCACATCACGTGGTGCGAATAGTCAGCTCACCTATTCTACCTTTCTAGATTGCAGAACAGCGTTTATTCGAAATGTTCAAAGCAGTTAATCAATCTTTGTTGCTAATGTTAGGCTATTATAATGGGTGTTTGCTGTAGTATTCAACGGGGAGCCGGGGTGGCCGAATGGTAGAGCATAGGACTTGTAATGCTCGGGTCGTGAGTTCCAGTCCCGGCTGGGCCCAATTATGTGTGCTGGCTTTTCCATCGTTGCCCCGTCTTTGATATCAGCGTATGTGGTGGAAAAGGGCGTTAAACTCCCAAATACTTAGTAGTACCCGTAGTATTTAACATCTTCCAACTCGTTTTCATTCGAACAAAATCAGTGCGCCATACGCTATCTGCTGTATCAATTATAAGAATTTTACGGGACAGGGCAGTCAAGCCCAGACACACCAAATGATGAATCGTTTTCATACCTAGAGCATCGCAGGCGCAGAGGAGGGGCACTTGGTCAGACCTGGAAGACTCCATATTGATGTCTGTGACGTCAGAGGCGGACACGGAAAGCATGAAGGAAGTGCAGAACAGACTCAACACGTCAGAAACCGTCGCGAAGGGCAAGGTAGGACAACAGGGAGCCACGGGAGTGAGTAAATGCTGAGTCTGCTTATGTTACTTTAAGCTGCCTGATGTCGCTGCCCCTGCCAAATTGGATGTCAGAGTGTGTGTGTGTGTGTCAGAGTGTGTGCGTGTGTGCGTGTGCGTGTGCGTGTGCGTGCGTGCGTGTGCGTGTGCGTGCGTGTGCGTGTGCGCGTGTGCGTGCGTGCGTGTGTGCGCGTGTGCGTGTGCGTGTGCGTGTGCGTGTGTGTGAGTGTGTGTGTCTGTGTCTGTGTCTGTGTCTCTGTGTGTGTGTGTGTGTGTGTGTGTGTGTGTGTGTCTGTGTCTGTCTCTCTGTGTCTGTCTCTCTGTGTCTGTGTCTGTCTCTCTCTGTCTCTCTGTGTCTCTCTGTCTCTGTCTGTGTCTCTGTCTGTGTCTGTGTCTGTCTGTGTCTGTCTGTGTCTGTCTCTGTGTGTGTGTGTGTGTGTGTGTGTGTGTGTGTGTGTTTTAAGCGCAGCGAGTCCTTTGCATCTGGAGAGCAGCGCTCAATAAAAACTATAGATGCATTATCATCATCATTATATATCGAGGCGCCGTTCTCTTTTTCCGGCGACCACTTCGGTTGGTCTTTGACAACGTCTTTTACAGCAACTGCTGAAATTGCTTCTCTCTCTCTCTCTCTCTCTCTATTTCGACTTGGAGTGAGAGTCTGACTATTGCACCGTGATTCAGACCACCATGTGCGAGGCTAGCCAGCGAGTCTTTGTGTGCTAGTGGTGACGTAACTGCCGTCATCGAGGCGGCCGGCGGGCACTCTTCTGTGTCTCGCGCCCCTCTCGAGTGTCTCATCCCCTAGTGAGAGGATGCAGCTGTGTTGACATTACACCACGACCAAGCCGACAAGTCCTCATGCACATCTACGCTTCTCAGCCATCTCCAGTCAAGCGTGTATAATCACCCCTCACCCTCTCCAAACCATGCCTGCTTCATCTGAATCCACAGCCGTTACCACTGGCATGGATTCGTCGCCCAAGCTGAAGGATACAGTCGATACCTTTCAAAAAACCTTCCGGTGCACGCTTGCTGAGATCTGTGCCTGGAGACGTGTGCTGCTTATGCGATATTCCTCGGTTAATTCGGAGCGCGCATACGTTCAGTTTCAGCATCGAGATGCCACTGAAAATGAACTCTCAATCAATGATCAAAAGACCCCACTCCTTGGCTACACTGCACCTCCTGAAGATCTGGTGAAGTCTGTTATCCGACTTTTTGTTGATGATCACAAAGCAATTACCTACACTGTCTACATCAAGTACCAGGAAGGTACAGGCACGTTTCTGGCCCAGGGGACCTACTGCCCTGTGTTTGCAAAAGACGAAGTGGAACTGCTAACAGATTTTGTTGCCGAAGTTCAACGTGTGACCGATCCGACCCCTGAACTCGAAGCTGCTTTCCAGGATCGCCTTGCGGCCCTCCCCCTACCGCTTGAAGTTCTAAATACTCCCTCCCACTCTGAGTTTCCTGCACCACATAAACTTCACATGGCTGATGGTACTATCACTCCAAACAACGGTCCGCACAGCAGTGACGACGAGCACCTTGAAGTTTTTCGCTCGTCCCCCCTCACCCATGTCAAGCGGCCTCACGCAATCCGTACCTCCAGGCGTCGTAACCACCGCCCTCTTCTCTCCACCACCCCGCTTGTCCTGAACAGGCTCACCAGAGTGGAAGAAGAAATGAATGAGATTTCCAACCATGCTACGGATCTCGAGGCTTCACTCACAGCAACGGTAAATGATGCTAAAGCTAGCATTATCACTGCTTTCAAAGTGCATCTGTCCAGCGCGGAAAGTAGCATCTCTTCAGCAGTGACCGCCTTGACTACCCGCGTTGAACAGCTAGAGAAAGACAACCATCGTCTGAAAACTCTGCTCGGGGACGCGAAACGAGAAATAGCTTCTCTGAAGGAACTAAGGAGGACCGGCGTTTCCTCTATCGCCACCCAAACTGCCCCTATTCCACCCCCACAAAATGCTTCTTTCCCTCTGTCCAACTCCCACACTCCCCCAATCTCCGCAGCCGCCAGCCCCTCGGGTACCAGCTATCGTGATGCGCTGGAGCGTGACGCTGTGCCTACAGGCAACTCGGCTGCGGTGCTGTGTAAAGACGACGGAGAAAGTGAACAGCACGACTGCGATGAGGACCGCGCGGCGACCCAGTTAAATGATGATCCGATTATCGCCTCGGGTACCTGTGCTGATGGGATTACCAATGATGCTACTAAGAGGGACGACATGCCCTCCCCCGGTCAACGTTTGCAGCAAGCAAACATCCTATCCAACACTCAAGTGCTCCTGATTGGTGACTCTATACTCAGACCAGTTGATGCAACACGAATGGTTGCTACCGGTATCACAACACAGAAAATATGTGTGTCAGGCCTGAGTGTCGAAGACCTGGAACAGTGGCTTCCTACCCAGCCACCACGCCCCCGTGTCCGACAGCTAACTGTCCACGTGGGGTGCAACAGCTGCCAGGAAGCAGCAGTTGAAGAGGAAACCTGGATGACCCTGCTCAAGGCCTGTAAGAGAGCATTTCCGAATGCTGTGATTCGAGCCTCATCCATCGTTCCCGCGAGGGGACAGCACCCGCGACGCGATGCCATCTTATCCTCCAACTCCAGCCTGCGCACTGCCTGTAGTAAACTGAAAGTCAAGTGCATTGACCACACGGACACGTTTCTCACAGAGAGGGGTGCCCCCAGGAAAAAACTATACAGAGATGGCCTCCACCCCAGCAGCAAGGGTACGCGCGAACTAGCCCTCAATCTTACTGATCCTGACCGTTCCCGTGAGTTGTCCCACTTCTCCGGCCCATATCCATCCTCTTCCCTCGCCCACCCGCGCAGTCATGGTGCTATTCGCCAACACCAACCCGGCCCTGATGTCAAAAGACGCTATCCCCGTATCGATACATCTGGTCACACCCCACCGCCCTGGTCTAACGCACGCCCCTACCCGCTCCTGTCTGGCCAGTCACCAGTGGGGCCAAACACGCCAGTGCAGCCCCTGCCACACCCGCCACCACCCGCCTATTACCAGCCTATCCCCCAGTGTTTCCCGCCACAGCCCACCCCAGTCCCCGTTCAGTCCTTCGCTGAGGGGTCTACAGGATTAGCCTCTCAGACGCCGGGAACAGTGGACAGCCAGCTAGCCCCCCAGCCATCTAGTGCAACCAACCTACAGCCCGGAGCATCTTCTCAGCCTCTTGATCCGCTGCGGCTTGTTGCCCAACTCTTGCAACCGTTCCTGAAGTGATCAATGCCTCAGCTTTGTCTCTGTGTCTGCTCAAGACTCTCATAGTAGTGTAGTTTTGTACCTGTGCAACTCTCAGCACAGTGTGTATGTAGGTTCTTGTCGACATATTATTCTGCAAACCCCGAGTTTTCTTTACATGGTCTGTCGCTTTGTTTTTAAAAAGACGGTAATCTAATAGACGTTATTAGACTGTGTGCGGCGGCGATTTCCTTTTCTGTCGCATTCCGACGTTTGTATTGCTTACACATAAGCGACAGGGAAAATACTCACCGTTGCTGGATTCCGATAAAAGTGAATGTGTCTGAACGTTAATCGATCTTGGACACTGAGTGTGCCTGTGCAAACGCGTGAGGTGCGCTTTGCATTTATTTTTTACATCTGTTTGATTTTTTTTTCTAAATCACTTTTTTTGTTAGTTACTATCTGCGTATATTGTTAGTTCATATTCTACTTAGAATTTCCTGTAATATTGTTGTAACAATGTCTGCTAGAAGCGCTGTTTATACATCTGACCTTCATCTTGGCCATCTTAACATTTATCACTTGTACAACAAAGTGCACGAGGTTAACCTTTTCATTAACCAGACTAGACACCTTCATCTGTTTGGCCTAACGGAAACTAGACTCCAGGCTCATATGCACACGTCTGATATTAACATCCCAAATTTCTCACTCATTAGGCGTGATGCTCAGTTTCCCCAGGAAACGGGTATTGCTGTTTATATCCATGACACGATAAAACCCCATACCCGGCGCCGTACTGACCTTGAAAGTAACGATATTGAATGTGTTTGGCTTGAAATCAAAATAGGCAAATCTGCTCCACTCCTTATCGGTACTTTGTATAGGAACCCAGCATCATCATTCTCATGGTATGATAGTTTTACTAAAATGATGGATAGTGTGTTTACGTGCCGTCGTGAGGTGTACCTAATGGGTGACTTCAACATCGACACGTCTAAGCCCAATCCATGCTGGGAGTCTACCTTATCACTCTTTAATCTAACCCAGCTTGTTCAGTCTCCTACCAGGGTCACTGCCTCTTCGGCAACATTAATAGACCATATTTATGCATCGAATGCTTCAGCTGTGACTGAGACCTACGTTCCTCCACTTTGTATTAGCGACCATTATCCCGTTTGTTGCACCCTCTCTTTAAAAGCACCTAAACAAAAACCTAAAGGTCATACAACAATAACGTACAGATCGTTCAAAAAATTTAATCATCAGCTTTTCCTTGCTGACCTGGGTGTAGCCCCCTTTTCATCAGTATATAATATCCCTGATCCCAATAAAGCGTTATCAACATTTTACGAAATTTTTCATAACATTCTTAACACGCACGCCCCTGAGAGACAAAAACGTGTAAAGCACCGAACGCCGCCTGACTGG
This sequence comes from Batillaria attramentaria, assembly GCA_018292915.2. NCBI lineage: Eukaryota > Metazoa > Mollusca > Gastropoda > Batillariidae > Batillaria > Batillaria attramentaria. The sequence continues at coordinate 83,355 of JACVVK020000168.1, forward strand.
CTCTCTTCAGACATTGTAAAAGCTATGGAGTATAGAGATGAACTAAGAAAAAATAAGAACATACCAGAGTACCGTAAGCAGCGAAATATTGTAACCTCGATGGTTAGGAAGGCGAAGCAAGCACTCTTTCAGAAAATTACTGAAAACAAAAATGACATATCCTCCATCTGGAGAGCACTCAACACCTTTTCTAAAGGTTCCAACAAAAACAACCGTGACACTCAATTTAAGGTTTCTCCCGAAGAGTTTAACAAACATTTTCTCTCTGTTGCCAACTCTTTAACCCGTGACCTCAAACAGACTAACAAAAGCCCCCTAACTTCGATCCTACAGCAGTTCTGTGCTGAACGGTGTAACCCAGATAAACCTTTTACAGTGCCTCTAATGGCAGTCCACGAAGTGGGAAGGTTTCTTGTACATGGGCGCAATAATTCATCCAAAGGTTTTGATGGTATAACCAACTTCATTCTGAAGTTAGCCCTACCCTATATTGTCGAACCATTGACGCACATCTATAACCTGTGTATCAAAACAAGCATCTTCCCGGATGCATTTAAGATGGCTAAAGTAATACCTCTACCCAAATCAAAGGATGTAGACCATGCCAACAATTTCCGCCCTATCTCAGTTTTATCAGCATTATCCAAGCCACTAGAAAAACACATTCACGCGCACCTTTTGGCATACATTGAAACGAATAATCTTCTCTCTCCTTCACAGTCCGGCTTTCGTCCTGGTCACTCTTGTCAGACGGCACTGGCCCATCTAACGAACACTTGGCTAACATCCTGCAACTCTGGTGATCTTTCTGGGGTTGTCTTTTTGGACTTTAAAAAGGCTTTCGATCTCGTTGATCATGATATTTTATTGGAAAAAATGAGTGCATACGGTATAAGCTCTTCAGCCATGTCCTTGTTTCACTCCTATCTAACTAACAGAAGGCAGGCCGTCGTTGCTAATGGTTCCATATCAGATCTCGGTCACATTACATGTGGCGTACCCCAGGGGTCTGTCCTAGGTCCATTACTTTTTTGTCTATTTATTAATGATCTCCCCCTACATCTGTCTCACCCTCTCACCAAATGTGATATGTTCGCGGATGACACCACTATTCACGCATCTGCTAAGACCACTGATTCATTGACCAACTGCCTACAGCTGAGTCTCAATGAAACTCTAGAGTGGTGTGAATCAAACCGCATGGTAATTAACCCATTAAAGACAGAAGCGATGGTCATAACAACCAGACAGAAACACCAACTACATCCCCTCTCTCTTTCGTTATATTTAGGTGAAACTTCTATCCAACAGGTTCAGGAACACCGACTGCTTGGTGTTGTTATAGACGACCAATTAAAATGGCAAGCACACATTGAATACATCCGTAAAAAAATAGCCCGCAACATTTTCCTCATGTCACAGCTGAAGCACTTTGTAGACTGCAAAGCCCTTAAACTCTTTTATCACGCTCACGTACAGTCCCATCTCGATTATGCTTCGGTGGTGTGGGATGGCTGTGCTGATGTGCATTTTAGAAAACTGAACTCTTTACACAGACGGGCAGCCAAAATACTTAACCCTAATGTCATTTCAAGCACTGATAACAAACTACAAACGCTGGGTCTACTCTCTCTTCGTAACCAATTGATCTTCAATAAGTGTGTCGCTGTCTTCAAGCTGCTCAAAACTGAAACTCCGAAGTATCTGTCTTCTCTTTTCAAGCCTGTGTCATCACGTAATCCCAACGCCCAACACAATCTCGCCATCCCACTCCCTAGAATGGACTTGTATAAGACAAGTTTTTCTTACTCTGCAGCATCTTCCTGGAATTACCTTCCACTGAGGCTTAAGCAGTTGTGCTCTTTAACATCATTTAAGACTCACCTACACAAGTATCTTTTGGACAGTTCCGGGGATGCAGCCAGTCTTCTTCATCATTGATTATAATGTACCCCTCCAGTCATATTTTACGCTTGATTTTACCTGTTTGCTAGAAATGGCTGTTATACTCATTATGTTTGGCTTGACATTGCTTGATATGCTCCGTTGTATTTCATTTGTTTGTTTTTAGCTTTGCCTTTTTTTTCCTCTTTTTTTTTTTTTTTTTTAATTATTATTTTTTTTTTTTAATTAGTTTTTTTTTTTTTTTTTTTTTAGTTTGGATCATGTAGTACTTCTTAGTTCTTTTTTCTGTTTTCGTTTTCTGTAGCAAGGACAAGTTGTAAGATAAGCACTTGTGCTTAACACTTATATCCTTGTAAAATAAAGTTCGTTCATTCATTCTCTCTCTCTCTCTCTCTCTCTCTCTCTCTCTGTCTGGGGATCATTTAACTCGAGTTGCATGTTGTTGTCTAACTCTTCTCTCAAAATCTGTTTCCGCTTACTGCTTTCAGTATGGACAGAGGTTTGCCATTAAGCGCAGAATGACACAAATTTATCACTTCACTAACGCTGTTCCGAAATCACAACTATAAGTATACGATTTCGACGACGACACTGATGACAATCGATCCACGACGCAAATCAACTACGCCATATCAAGTTCAGTGGGTGGCTTGCGACATGGATGAAATACTTGTTGGTATAACACACGCACGCGAAACTGTTTAATGACTACCTTTCCTCTGTTGTCAGGTGGACCCGAGTGTTTTCAAGTACTACGCTGGAGCTATCGGCTTGTGTCCTGTGGCGCTGGCCTGTCTCAGTTTCTGCCTGTTCCAGGCCTTCAGCGTGGGGGCCAGTTTCTGGCTCAAGGCCTGGACGAAAGATACGGCTCCCTATGACATAGCGCCTGCCTTCTTTCCCAACGCTACTGAAAACGCCACTTTGTCCCGAGCAGCCTACAACGCTGGGACTTTTAAAGCGCCTGACATTTTCTCCAACGCTACTGAAAACGCCACTTTGTCCAGAACAGCCTACAACGCTGGGATTTTTAAAGCGCCTGGCATCTTCTCCAACGCTATAAAAAACGCCACTTTGTCCAGAACAGCCCACAGCGCCGAGGTCGCTGAAGCGCATGGTATCTCCTCCAACGCTATTGAAAACGCCACTTTGTCCAAAGCAGCCTACAGCACTGGGATGTTTGAAGCGCCTCGCATCTTCTCCAACGCTCTAGAAAACGCCAGTTTGTCAAGAGCTGCCCACACGGAAGCGATCCCAAGTACGACCTCAAGGACGACCTCAAGGACGACCTCAAGGACTGGTCTACCCGAAGTCGTTGCAGGGACCTTTCCGACAGCAGACCTATTCTCAAGCACGCCCTCAAGTACTGGCCTGGTTGACGCTTCTCGTCCCGCTTTCTCTGTCTTGGCAAACACCGTGTTGTCAAAGACCTCAAGTTTGTCTAGCATCGGAAGGAAGAGAAGACGCCGGTACGCGACTCACGAGGCCAGTAACCACCTTGATGTCGCCGTTGACGCCGGCTTCGCTGACGTCACGTCAAACGCCAGTTCCAGCAACGTTCCGGTTGGTGATACCGAATCGTCCACGTACAGCAACGACTTCTACCTGGCGGTGTACGCTTTGATGGGGGTCTGTCAAGGTCTGTTAGTCTCTTGTGTTGCTGTTGCTGTTGTCAGTTCACTCTTTACTTAAATACACCAAATCTTCGTTTCAATAGCTATTGTTTTATTATTGCATCAGTTATTTTATAGCCCGAAATTGGTTTGTGTTGGAAAAAAAGTATTTGTCGAGTTTTTTTTGTTTTGTTTTTTTTAAAGCGTAGATATGGATATAGACACACCGAGTTCTGGTTTGTTCCTTCAAATTTTAGGCTAGAGGGGTTGAAAACGTTCATACCCAATGGGCTACCTTTGACTTTTTTGGTATTCACAAAACAAAAAACAATAACAATAATAATAATAATAATCTTGCAGGGCGCATTTCTTTAGATAAAACTCAATGTGCCTACCACTGACCCACCCTCACGCACGTTGTACAACGATGAACAGACATACACTGGTGAAACTGCCTAGTTAAACAGAAAATTACTGGTGTTAGTTACTTGTGGCCTCACGCCGCTCAAGCAACAAAGACCAGCACGCGGCTGAGGGGATTACTGTAAGGCTTTGATAAAAAAAAAAAGGGACGTTTTAATTTTGCTCTTGAAAACAGACAGTGTGGGCGCATTTCTCAGCAACAACAACAACGCTCACAATCATGTCATTCTTTACACCTCCAGTCATTTTCCTGTTCGGCTTCAACGCTGTCCACTGGAGCCGCATGGCGACGGCCGCCCGTGTTCTCCACTCCCGATTGGCTGATCGTCTGCTGCGAGCACCAATGACATTCTTCGACACAACACCCGTGGGCCGCATTCTCAACCGTGTTTCGTACGATGTGGAGACTGTAGACCACACGCTGCCGAGAATCATTGGTGACTGGCTCGTAAGTAAAACTAGTTCCCGTTTTTTTGTTTTGTTTTTTGGGTTGTTTTTTTTTTTTAATTTGACGGGTTGCCTACTCCCTCTGTTACGTATAGATTTTATTTTGCAGTAACAGCACTAACTTCGGCAAGTATTGACGCAACCGACCAAACATAATGTCGAATACTGTAGCTACTTTTTTGGCGTTTGGAAATGTAAATTCGAAAGCAGTATAAGCGTCCCCAGCGAACAATTGTCCGTATCACATATTTGCTGCGGCTCGTTGACTGTCGACATGCAGCGAGCCTGCCAGTGCACTTCAATGTTGTCCATTTTCTTGTGAATAACTTGTGTTCATTAATGCGGTTGGTTGAAAGGGTGCATCCATAATTATGACGTGTCCTTTTGACGTCATAGATGACGTTCGGGATGGTGCTGGTGACGCTGATGGTGATCATGATACAGACACCGCTGTCCGCTCTGGTTCTGGCGCCCGTCGCTGTCCTGTACTTCTTTTGTCAGGTGAGAAGTCTGTCGTTTGGTAGGAGGGACTAGGGGGCCATTGTGTGGTGTTGTGCACTTAACAGAAACGGCTACCTGCCAAAGATCCTCTATACATATTCAGTCCTCATTAGGGACGTGTGTCTCTGCTCTGTGTCAGTGTACACGATGAATCAACGGCGAAGCACATTCATTCATTCACATGCCCTTTCCTATTCGCGTGTCGCCTGCTTTCCGGAGAAACGACACTCGGGCATGTCAACAAGGATAGCGAAGCACATCCCGCTGATTGGCCAAAACATTATCACGTGCGCCTGAGAGCCAATCAGCGCCGGCTTACGGTCTGCAATTAGCCGTGTGTCACTTTCTTATACCAGTTGCCGGCAGAAGTGTGCACAACATCAACAGGTGCGCAGCCGCACATGAAGACGTGCGCAGGCACGCACTCGAGCACGCACGCACACACGCACGCACACACGCACGCACACACGCACGCACACACGCACTAACGATGCAAGTAATGTGAACTACAATAAACTTTTAAACTGCTTTTAGAATTTACACTTTCTAAATGCCAATTATTTTCATACATAACACATTTTAGACCGATTTTTTTTACCCCCCCCCCCCCCCCGCGCGCCCCCTTGCCACCCTCCCTTCCCGATTTTACAAGGTTCGCGTTTTTACATTAGTATTCACATTATAATCACTTGCAATATCGAAACGTTTCAGGCATATTGGCGGTACCTGCATTTTAATGTTAACCATTTCAGCTCGCCGGTACATCGTATTTCGGCGTGAAATTTTTGTATGCAATTTTTTGTGTGGCTATGTCTATCCTTTCCAGAGGTTCTTCGTTCCCACAGCCAGACAGCTCCGCCGCATCGAGTGTGTCTCCAGATCGCCTATCTACGTGCTGTTTAGCGAGACGCTGAGCGGAGCTGCGTCCATACGGGCCTACGGGGCCACCGTGCGGTTCTTGGAAGAGGCCAAACTGAGGGTGGACAACAACCAAGTGTATTATTTTGCCTACCACGCCGCTATCAGGTGATCATAATTGCTCTTTTCCAGCGGAGAGTTAATGCAGGTCAAAGAATACAAATACAAATACACGAGGCCTCGAATATGCCTATTAGCCTCAGGCATCATGGTCACCCTAAAAAAATGTTTCAATCTAGAAACAAAAATTACCACGCACACACGCTGTAGTTTGGAACGGCCTCCCCTCTCACATCCGCCATGCTCAGTCGTTAGCAGTCTTTAGATCTCAACTTAAAACAAAATCTTTTCTCCATCTCTGCATGCCACCTGCAAAGTGTGTGTGTGTGTGTGTGTGTGTGTGTGTGTGTGTGTGTGTGTGTGTGTGTGTGTGTGTGTGTTGTGTTGTGTGTGTTGTGTGTGTTGTGTGTGTTGTATACGCTGTTTTTATGTTATGTGTGTTGTAAGTTATATACGCTGTTTTTATGTTATGTTTATGTACGCGCCCTGAGCTCTTGCGAGATGGGGCGCCACAAATACCCTTTATTATTATTATTATTATTACACACCATCCAAGGGCACATGCCTGACAGGAGTTTAAACAAATTTGAATGACTCCTTTCCGCTCAGGCCTCACTGGAGTAGTGCTGGCCTACTATCTGTTTAGGCCAGAAACCCACTTCACACAAATCCACTCGCGTCATCTTTGCCTCTCTTGTGCGCAAAAGGCCCAGTTTCATTGGCAGCTTGCCTCCTGTTGACACCACACTGGCACGCACGTTGCCCTACATACAAAAATCACAAATTTTAGTGACAACAAAAATCTCCACGAACTAGCACACTCGCCAGACAGGGCCCTTCAAATACACACTGCATTTCACCCCACGGTCAGTTTGTGTCATTACATCTGCGTGATGAGACAACAACAACAACAACAACAACCGCTCCGTTTCGTTTCACATAATGCCGAGTGCACATACTTAAAAAATAAGCAGGATAGTGGAGTGTGTGTGTGTGTGTGTGTGTGTGTGTGCGTGTGTGTGCGTGTGTGTGCGCGTGTGTGCGCGTGTGTGCGCGTGCGTGTGTGCGCGTGCGTGTGTGCGCGTGTGCGTGCGTGTGCGTGCGCGCGCGCGCGCGTTACGGGAGCAGAAATAATGAAACAAGGAAAACAGCAAAAGCTTTCGAAGTACTCGTGTGCGATATTACCCAGACACCTTCTTTCTGACGCCATTTTATTCAGTGATAACGATTGTAGGCTTTCGTGTAACTGGGCAAACCGAGAAAAACTACACCGTCCTGTCTATAATGACACTGAAGTACCTAGTCTTGAAGGGTGTATGACGTTATATTTTAGTTTATGGTCACGTTGTCATGGCAATACAGGTGGATGCAGTGGAACCTGGATATCCTGTCGGCCGTAATTGTGTTGGCGGCCGCCATTTTTGCAATCCTGAACACGGACAGTGACTCTGGCGACGCGGGCTTGTCTGTGTCTTACGCTTTACAGGTAGGTGACTACCTTTTCCTGATTCGTTTAACCCGTAAAATCTTGGCTCTTCAGCCTTCAGGGGCAACTACAAACTCGTGTTCGCCATTCCAACAAGGGAGGCAAGTCGTATTGACAAACAAAAGTTGGATTAGAGAAGTTAGTTCCCTTCCTGATGTCACCAACTGTGAGCACATGCTTGCTTCGTGTTACAAAACAAGCTTTCCTTCTCACTTCTTTTGCTTTGAATTTACCTACTGGCGTAATATGACATATACTGAGGAGGTTCCAGATACTGGTTTTAAACTCATAACAGTACAAACAGAAACGGAAACGGTAATGACTGCGAAGTGGTTACAAGTTAAGCAAATGAAAGCGACACAAAAGGGACAGAAACCACTTAACTTTGACAAAGGACGGCACAGGTCGACGTTTCCTTTGGATGGGTGTTGTGATTGCTAATTTTCACTATTCTTTTTTGTTCTTTTCTGCCCAACATTTTTTTTTTCACACACAGTCCATGGTCTTTTGTCACCAAAGGATGGGTGTTGTGATATTTTTACTATTCTTTCTGGTCCTTTTCTCGCCAACCTTTTTTTTTTTTTTTTTCCGCGCCGTGTATGTCAGTACGTCCGCAGAGTTACCTTTTGTTTGTTTGTTGAAGTTATGTCCCATTTGTTTATGTCCTGAAGAAGGCGTAAGCCGAAACGTCGACCTGTGCCGTCCTTTGTCAAAGTTAAGTGGTTTCTGTCCCTTTTGTGTCGCTTTCATTTTCATAACAGTACGTTTCAATGTAGATGATCCGCAGTGAAAAACTGATGTTTTGCAGATATCTGGTACGCTGACATGGATGACTCGCCAGATGTGTGACTTTGAATCAAACATTGTCTCTGTGGAGAGAGTGAAAGAATACTCGGAGCTTGACACAGAGGTGACGTCATTTTGTGACGCAAATACTCACTTTTTAAAAGTGTGTGCGCTACAAAGCTGAACTTGGTATATACATTGAAGAAAACAACATTGTTACGCTGTTTTCAGTTCATAGAAAAACAAATGGACCGAGTTATCTAATTCTTAGACTCGTATTTTGGGATAAGTTTTATGTTGCGCAAATTAGTTTATTCGGAGCTGAAATAGGACTAGCTGTTATGCTGTACTTTAGCGTACGTCAAAGAAAAGATTATTATGGCAAAATTCGCTGATCGATTTCATTGCTTACACTCTTATTTTGACGATTATCTTTACCGTTTGTGTTGCGTCTTTTGCAGGCGGAGTGGATTATTCCCGAAAAGCGCCCTCCAGCGCCCTGGCCCAGCGAAGGGGACGTAACTTTCTACAACTACCAGACGAGATACCGGAAAGGGTTGGACCTTGTACTGAAGGGCGTTAGCTGCTCCATCAAACACGGAGAGAAGGTTTGCCTCATATCCTTTTGAAAATATTCACTTCAAATTTCTTTTTCAGTTTAGACTTTACGCTCGGTAATGGGGTTTCTGGGCGTGCGAGTGTGTGTAAAATAATTAAGAAATAAGTGACATTAATTTTTAACTTACGTGAATGACAAGGGTGAATTGTACCAATTTTCAATTTTTGTGGTTTTTGTTTGCCGGCTGTTTTATTGGTTTTTGATCTACACATTAGTTTCGATACGGGTTTTTTTCGGTTCGTTTGTCCTCCCGTCCGTCCATTTGCCCGTCTGTCTGTCTCTTCGTTCTATCGAAGAAGCAGCGTGGTATTCCTGTGTATATCATGGACAGTATTCATGATGTCAGCTTTTGCGAAATTCTCACTTTACAAAGAATGATCATTTGTTTGTTTCTTTCTTTCTTTGTACGAATATTCAGATTGGTGTTGTTGGAAGGACAGGGGCAGGTAAATCGTCCTTCGCCCTCTCTCTCTTTCGGCTGATCGAGTCTGCTGGTGGCGCCATCTTTATTGACGGCTTGAACATCGCGGACATGGGGCTGCATGACTTGAGGTCTCGCTTGACGATTCTGCCACAGGTGGGACTAGCATTTACTGTCGTTACCGACCCAAACAACGGTCGGTAATTCGTAAATGATGATTGAGCACATCTTAAATCAGAGTAAGGGGAACTCGGCCTGTGCTGTCAGGACCCTGTGCTGTATCATGTTCTCTTGCTGTCAGGACCCTGTGCTGTATCATGTTCTCTTGCTGTCAGGACCCTGTGTTGTATCATGTTCTCTTGCTGTCAGGACCCTGTGCTGTATCATGTTTTGCTTTCAGGACCCTGTGCTGTATCATGTTGTTTTGCTGTCAGGACCCTGTGCTATATTATGTTCTCTTGCTGTCAGGACCCTGTGCTGTTCTCGGGCACGTTGCGGATGAACCTGGACCCGTTTGACGAGTACAGCGATGATCAGCTGTGGACGGCTTTAGAGAGAGCTCACCTCAAGTCGGCCGTCACTCAGCTACCCGGCAGACTGCAGTTCCAGTGTGGGGAGGAGGGGGGCAACCTCAGGTCAGTGTGGAATCTGTAAGAACGTCATGTACGACATGCCATCTCTGTTACAGCTTGGGTCTGCGTCAGCTGGTGTGTCTGACCTATGGCGATACCTTGATGACGTGTTATAAATACGTCATTGGTGTTACAGCGTGGGTCAGGGTCAGCTGGTTTGCCTGACGTATTGTGGTACTATAAGTACTGATGACGTGAGTGTCTTCCTGCGTAGGTCATCGTCGGCTCGTGCCGTGCAATGATGACGTGCAATGATGACGTCATTTGCGTTACAGCGTGGGTCAGCGTCAGCTGGTGTGTCTGGCCAGGACGTTGTTACGGAGAACCAAGATCCTGGTGCTGGACGAGGCCACGGCGGCGGTTGACATGGAAACGGACGCCCTGATCCAGAACACCATCCGCTGCGCCTTCAGCACGTGCACCGTCATCACCATCGCCCACAGACTCAACACCATCATGGACTACGACAGGTGAGCTGGTGCTGCTGTCAGGAACTCTCTGCAATTCCTCGATCCGTGCTATAGATCCTAGATCCTACTGTCCAGTGTGTACGCAGGTTACGTGGTGAAAAAAAACGTTAAACTCCCAAACACCCACCCACCCTGTACGCAGGCTTTTCCAAGCCAGACTTAGTTACATAAGATTTCCAAACTTTGTTCGCAGTTCTCGACAGACTGAATGACAGATCATCAGATACAGACACGAGTACCCCCAGCCTGACCTTTCTGTTGAATTTCTGGTGCACCGCAGTCATCTTTGTTTAGACCCTTGCGTGCGCTTTATAATAGTGAACGTTACAGAACATACAGACTTTCCTTGCGTCCATTTTTGGAATGCACTAGGAGTGAGGTCTTGTCAGCTATTCTGAACCGCGACATCCTCTGAACAAACGCTTCCTTTCACCTTTTTTTGTTTGCTGAGGAAAACTTGCCATATTCCCGAACTTAGTGGCGCTTGCAATTCTACAAAGGTAACCAACAGCTAAGAATCTCTGTGATGTTCTTTTGCAGAATTCTGGTGATGGATGGAGGACGAATCAGAGAGTTTGCTCCCCCTAATGTGCTGCTGGCAGACAAAACGTCCTTGTTCTTCACCATGGCAAGGGATGCTGGTCTTGTTTGATGACGTTGCAGCCGTTTCATCAGAGTTTGCTCCCCCTGATGTGCTGCTGGCAGACAAAACGTCCTTGTTCTTCACCATGGCAAGGGATGCTGGTCTTGTTTGATGATGTTGCAGCCGTTTCGTCAGAGTGTCTGATGACGTCACGGAAGGTTTGAAATTTTCCATTCTACCGTCCGTGAAGGATGATTGGTGAAATTCACATTGACTATACATAATTATTGTTTCGACGAAAATTTGTTTTGCTGTGGAGTTATTCTTTTGCTGCACAGATCAAGTTTTGGGCTCTGTTAAAATGGCCATCATGAGTCGCGTGAAACACTATCTTTGTTACTGCCATCGATGTGGCGATGAGAAATCAACTCAACTGTTTCTCCTTTTCAAGAAAACGTTGTGCATATATATACGTGGCATTTGTTATCATAATTGATCAAGGTGTGTGTGTGCGTGTGCGTGTGCGTGTGCGTGTGTGTAAAACATTATCAAACCACGTCACCCACCACAAGAAACGCCACACCACAAGGTCACAGCGATATTATTTTGGCAAAATTGGTAGTTCAACATTTGCAAGAAAAATACAACAAAAACACACATGTTAACACTAACCACACACCATCAGCATGATATGACTAGAGTATCGATATGTACACAAGTGCGTGCCTAACAGTCTTGCATAGCCAGGACCACGGGGCCGGCAAGAATACAAAGTTCATTTTATCACAGCATGTTTCATAGTTACGATGTAATCGAACAATAACCTGGAGCACGGTCTGTTGATGCCGTGACGGAGTAAGCAACATGAAATTGTGATTCCCTAACGCCACACAAGGTCATGCTGATAATCTGACATGTAAATTATATAAAACTGTAGCTGCTCAAAGTTTAAATTACACACCCGTCAGCGTTGAATTACGCTGCAGCCACAATTTCACTTAAAGCTACTAATCTCTCTCTCGCTCGCTCGCTCGCGCACACGCACGCACGCACGCACGCACGCACGCACGCACGCACGCACGCACGCACGCACGCACAAAAATAATAATGGACCCGATCATAACTGGACATCACCTTCGAGTCCACGTAGAGATCGATGTGTGTTTGTCTGGAACGGGGATGATTTTAGCACCCATCTGGCATATCCGTGACAAAGACATCCAAAATTTAACACTTTAACCAACAAATCTCTGAAGAACTGCGTACGAAATGTCGTCACCCATCACAGACACGCTTTTAACAAATCGGTTCGCGTCAATGGCGTATGAAAAACCAGATACTGTCCGGCTGGTGAATCCAAAGTGTACGTTGTCAAAATACTCCGGTTTTGAAGTGTATTGACTGTAAAAGGTTGAAGTACATCAGCTTCACACAAGACCGGCGTCCTTGGCCATGGAATAGAAAGCCGACTTCTCGTCAGCAAGCAGTTCCTGGGGTGGGGCGTACTCCACCACTTCCCCAGCATCCATCACAAGGATCCTGTAACACGGACAAAATACGCTTGCCGTTTCAGTTTGCTAATGGTAGGTTTTTTTGTTGTTGTTGCGCTGTGGTTGTTCTTGCTGTGGTGGTGGTGGTGGTGGTGGTGATGTGATTTAATGGCAAGCGATAGCCGAATAGTAGAGCGTTGGACTTTAAATGCTGGGGCCGTCTATGAATAACCCAGCTGGGAGAGAAATGTTTGTGCTGGCTTTTCCCTCGTCGCCCCGTCTTTGATATCGGCCATACGTGGCAGAAAAGGGTGTTATACTCCTAAACACCAAACCACTTGCTGACTAGCAAAGCAATGCACAGCGTATTATTACAGATTTCTTCCAGTGTTTGTAATCCTTTTGTATATCTTGTGTTGCGTTTACAAGTAATAATGACATTTAGTAATAGTAACTTTACGGTACAAGTACGAAGAATTTTCTGCTTTGTGACGGGCGGATGGCTTAAACAAAAAAAAAATTGAACTGAAAAGCAATGCCTTCGTATAAAACTGAAATTTCTAAAATATGAAAAGAGGTCCTTTTGAAGGCATCAGGGAGGATTTCTCGTTTAAAAAAAAACAAAGAACTACACGCTTTTGCTGTTGTCATTGAAACCGAGATCAGTTGAAAAAGCTTACGAAAGGTTGTCGCTTTAGATCACTGACTACAGCGTAAACACATTCGGTTGATATCCGTCACATCCTGCTTCGGCTTATTCATCATTCTATGTTTTCGCACTTACACATTACGTTCGTGACACTGATTTGCAATAATTATCAAAGAAGAGGCCAATCTTCACCTGTCGTAGTCCATGATGGTGTTGAGTCTGTGGGCGATGGTGATGACGGTGGACGTGCTGAAGGCCGAGCGGATGGTGTTCTGGATCAGGGCGTCCGTTTCCATGTCAACCGCCGCCGTGGCCTCGTCCAGCACCAGGATTTTGGTTCTCCGTAACAACGTCCTGGCCAGACACACCAGCTGACGCTGACCCACGCTGTGACAGAGTGACGTCATTAGTTGATGATGTCATGACATTATCATACGCCAGGCAGTGAGACACACAATCTGAAACTGACTCGACCCTCGCTGGAGGAGACATGTCACGATATCACACACGCCAAACACACTAGCTGTCTTTTTAAGGAAATGGAAATGCTTTGGAAACGTTCAGCCCACAAAATTAAAAAAAAATGCAATTCTAAACATCCCGAAACTTAAATTGCTGAGCTGTCCCTTCGCACCACGTGATTGTAATGTGTTGATGGCCAGTGAGTGAGAGAATGCGTGTGACTCACGTGAGCGTGCGTGTTGGGTTTAGCTCGCGGCGCCACTCACATCTATCTTCCGACAGTGTGCCGCAGTTAAGAGTTTTTGATTAGTTCGAGCTGACAGGTACACTCAAGTGCAAATATTCCCAAGCCTCTGTTTAATTAGCCGAGGAATATAAGAACATGGGTCTCCAAGAGTAACAGATATGACGTCACACTCTCCTGTGGATGTGTCTGAGAATATTATTTCTCTGGAAAGGGTTTTGCATGTTTTTCCATATATACGAGTATCTGATCAAAGTTTACCTTAGATTGGAGCCCTCCTCTCCGCAGTGGAAATACAGCTCACCAGGCATACTCTCCACAGCTGGCCTGTGGGAAATAAGGTTATGAGCGCCATCAATATCCATTTTATACAAGCGCATTTCATTTCATGACAGAGGTAGTCTGATTTTGGAAAATGTATTTCTTCGGAACAAAAGAAATGTATTTCTTCGGAACAAAAGACTGTCCTAACATAAAAGGCAAATCGCTTGCACTTAATTTGAACTTAACCAAGAGAAAGTTCTTATTAATGGACGACCACACTTCTGTCAATCAAAATGGCCGAGCCCCCACAATTCAGCCAATCGCGTCCCGCGGCACACATGGCATGGTCTGGCAAACTTTTTGCCAAACACTACGAGGGAATAGAAGCACATGTAGTTTGATATGACTGAAAGAAGTCCATTGACGTCATTTGAGGGAAAGACCATTACGTCAATGTCTTTCATCTTGAAATCACCCCTTCATAAAACGACGTCATAAAATGACGTCACGGACGTACTGTGTTTTGCCAATACACGGCAGAGGAAAGGGGCGGGGCTTTGGCCTCGGGGGCTTGTCGAGTTAGGTCGTCTATTGACACCATTGTGACGTCGCTAACTGCAGACTGTCGCTAACTGCAGAAAGTTGTAGGCGCATGTGGGAAATAAGGAGCACTCCCCGCACTCCTCATCTCGTTATTCCGGCGGGACCGCTGTCGTCTGCTGCAATGCCTTTCCCCCCTTTGCCTCAGCGATCTTACATACCCTTTTATTATAATCCGACACAGCAGTGCTCAAAGTGACTGAGTACAACGCTGGACAAAAGAAGAGCACATGATACGCAAACGTGCACGCCATTCTTGCAAATCACGCGCCTCTACCTCGCGCGCACTCGAGGTCATGGTCAGCACCGCATTAGTTCGGGAGTTCTCATTAAATTATCACGGAACGCAAATTATTAAACTACGTTATTTTTGCTGCTTGTGTTTTTTTTTTTTTTTTTTTTTTAATCAACAAATCCTTAGGTGGAGGCGTGTTAACATCATCGTGATTTAATTACCAAATTAGTGATGTATCCCAGTTATCATCAGTTTCTGCGATCTGTCTGCAGTTAGCGACGTCACACACCATCTAAAATCGCACAGATGTAAAACTGGGGCTCATGTGAAAATTCGAGCTAGCCAGCACTGCTCTGGACCCTCAACGTGAGTTGCGTTTCTAGGAGCTGAACAAGGTTGACGTTTCCCTTGTCAACCAGCACACCAGCTCACCTGAGATGCGCACGGTCCAGTGCTGTCCACAGCTGGGCGTCGTTGTACTCGTCGAAAGGGTCCAGGTTCATCCGCAGCGTCCCCGAGAACAAGACGGGTTCCTGGGGCAGTATGGTCAGGTGACACCTCAGGTCGTGGAGGCCCATGTTGGCGATGTTGATGTCGTCAATGACGATGGATCCGCCCACGGCCTCGACCAGACGGAACAAGGACAACGTCAGGGACGTCTTGCCGGCGCCTGTTCTGCCCACAATTCCCACCTGAAACACAGTGATGTGGATGAAGATGTCTTCCGACGCATAACGGCAGCAGAAAGTCTCTGCAGGCACAAATTGCACGTGGGGACGAGTGCAGCGTTTGTTTGAGTACCCTGTTGTGAGAATGTGCTAGTTTGTAATGATTGGGGTCCAAATATTTGTGCTGAACTTTTTTCTCGTTGCCCCGTCTTTGATATCACCCTTATGTGGTGGAAAAGGACGTTAAACTCCCAAACACCCACCCACCCTTGTAATGATTGTTGTTGTCACGAAATTTAAGCGTGATATTCGTGAATTTTTTCTATGTGGTAGGTCACGGTGCATGCCAGCGGGTAGCAACGCACCCTTTCGCCTGCTGGTATTGTGAAGCTGACTCCTTTCAACACCAGGTCTAGGCCTTCGCGATAGCGCGTCTGGAAGTTCTTAAAAATGACCTCCCCTTTGTCTGGCCAGAAGGATGGCGGCCTCTTGGACGGTACGATCCACTCCGCCTGCGCACAGAGAGCTTTTTCAGGACGAACACACAACCGGAAACTAGCCAGGCATATTTAAAGTATTCACTGTTTTTAAGTGGTCATCCACATCAACTGCAACAGAATTCAGCAGAGAAAATCAACTCTTGAACTTCTTATATGCCTGTGTAATTTCTATGTCTGATGTCAGATATTTTTGTTCACTTCCACGTCTTAACTTTGCAGTTGCTACAGAAGATATATATATATATATATATATATATATATATATATATATATATATATATATATATATATATATGCATTCTGGATATACTCAGCGACGTCTGCAATATAGGGTGCAACCCGTATGATCAGCCTACCTCTGTTTCCAGTTCCGAGTATTCCTTCAGTCGCTCCACGGACACGATGTATGTCTCAAAGTCGCAGATATCTCTCGTCATCCAGATCAATGTTCCAGACAGCTGCCAACACAATTCAGTAAAGATAATTTCTGCTCTTTGAATCGTTAGACTTTACGCGATCAGTCGCTTTGCCGCTCAAAAAAAGGGTCAACGCGTCCAGCAACAGGAGATAGGGTAACATCGTAGGAACAAGACGCACATGATTAAATATTCATAATAATAATAATAATAGAGCACGTATATAGCGCCTAACCTTACATACGCTCTAGGCTTTTTACATAAAATACATATTTACATAGAAAAACAGATAAAAGACAGATGAAACGTACACAAGACGAACAACAGCCCCCCCCCCCCCCCCCACACACACACACACACGAGGCACACACCTATTAGCTAGAGTTTCACTAAGGAAAGTACAAACGAGCCATGCAGTAAGAAACGATAATTAAATGAATCTAGAATGAAAAGAATTCTACCACTACTTTCGATCATCTGTACAAGAAACAGAAACAACAACACTTTTAAAGTTTGTTTATGGAAAGAAGACATCGACTTTACCCAGAAACCCCACCCAGAGGTATTTCATACGCATTGAAATACTACATGTATACAAGGAAAAGGTGTTTAGTACGGTCAAGACTGTCCAACCTTACTAAACATCTTTTCCTTGTATGTAGTATTTCAA
This sequence comes from Batillaria attramentaria, assembly GCA_018292915.2. Classification (NCBI taxonomy): domain Eukaryota; kingdom Metazoa; phylum Mollusca; class Gastropoda; family Batillariidae; genus Batillaria; species Batillaria attramentaria. The sequence goes on from JACVVK020000168.1 coordinate 100,414, forward strand.
TGCGTATGAAATACCTCTGGATGGGGTTTCTGGGTAAAGTCGATGTCTTCTTTCCATAAACAACCTTACTAAACACCTTTTCCTTGTATACATGTAGTATTTCAATGCGTATGAAATACCTCTGGGTGGGGTTTCTGGGTAATGTCGATGTCTTCTTTCCATAAACAACCTTACTAAACACCTTTTCCTTGTATACATGTAGTATTTCAATGCGTATGAAATACCTCTGGGTGGGGTTTCTGGGTAAAGTCGATGTCTTCTTTCCATAAACAACCTTACTAAACACCTTTTCCTTGTATACATGTAGTATTTCAATGCGTATGAAATACCTCTGGGTGGGGTTTCTGGGTAAAGTCGATGTCTTCTTTCCATAAACAACCTTACTAAACACCTTTACCTTGTATACATGTAGTATTTCAATGCGTATGAAATACCTCTGGGTGGGGTTTCTGGGTAAAGTCGATGTCTTCTTTCCATAAACAACCTTACTAAACACCTTTTCCTTGTATACATGTAGTATTTCAATGCGTATGAAATACCTCTGGGTGGGGTTTCTGGGTAAAGTCGATGTCTTCTTTCCATAAACAAACAGAAACAACAACACTTTTAAAGTTCAATTCTTTTTCCGATCCCTGAAACAGACGGCATATCGAGAACATTATCAGACCCACCTGTAGAGCGTACGATACAGACAGTCCCGCACTACCATCGTCTGCTTGCGGGGAGACAACTTCAAAAATGGCGGCTGCGAAAATGACGACGCTGGCCAGAATGTCAAGGTTCCACTGAAGCCATCTGAAACATACGTCCGAATTTTGTTACAGATCTGTAAACATTTATTTGGGGGTAATCTGCGACTGAGCTGCAAGTAAAGTGTCCGACTTTTAGCAGGTGCCTTTCTGATGTCAACGGTCCTAAAACCAATTAGATTCTTCAAAAGGGGATGTAACTACAGAACTGATACCCGATTAACTCGTGCACCAAGCCAATGATAAATCTTGCGACCTCTACCGATTAGCCACGTGACTGGGGTTAATACCCGATTACTCGCATTTGTCTCCCTTCGCTGACCCTCGGTCAATGTCATCAAAGAGGGTCCGTCTGGAAAGGTCCTATCACTGTCTATTATCGAGCCAAATTTTGTGCTTCTGGTGCTTGTAGTTCCTGAAAAAAATGCCGACGTTAAAGTTAAATCACAGACAGACGACGCGACTGACAGACGACGGAGGGTTATTACATACTCACTTCGTTACACACGTGAGTAAAAACATTGGCGGGTCACGTAGGGTGGGTGGGTCTGTGTTTGGGGGTTTAACGTCCTTTTCCACCACATAGGGTGATATCAAAGACGGGGCAACGATGAAAAAGCCAGCACAAATATTTGGCCCCAGCCGGGATCGAACTCGCGACCCGAGCATTGGAAGTCCAACGCTCTACCATTCGACCACCCCGGCTCCCCGCGGGTCACGGAAACTCAGTACCAAAGAGGTTAACTGCCAACCTGACTGCGCCGTGGGAAGCGAAGAAGTACACCTGGTTCTCATCAACCGTGACTTTGGCTTTCTCCAGGAACCGCTCCACGGCCCGATACGCTCGGATGGATGCCGCTCCGCTCAGCGTCTCGCACAGAGTGACGTAAATGGGAGTCCGCGTCACTGATTCGATACGCTTCAGTTGCCTTGAAGTGGGGATGTAGAATTTCTGTTAAGAAAAGACGAATGTTTTACTTCTCAAATTACGTGTGTGGGATTCTTGCGAAAGGCAAGGGTATGTGGGTGGGTGTTTGGGAGTTTAACGTCCTTTTCCACCACGCATGGGTGATATCAAAGACGAGAAAAAGGCCGGCACAATATTAAGCCCCAGCCGGGATTCAAACTCACGACCCGAGCATTGAAAGTCAAACGCTCTGCCATTTGGCTCCCCATGCAAAAGGAAGGTTACAGAGAAAGTAGGTATTGTGGTTTGGTTCAAGTTTTTGTTTTGTTTTGTTTTAAATCGCCGCTAGCATCACGTCAAAAAGTCGTCAAGAAACCGTGTGTATGTTCAGATGAATATACATTTGGCGAAACAGACCGACCAACAAAACAAACAAACAAAAAAACAACAAACAAACAAAACAAAACAAAACCCCGCGAAACAGTACGAATCACTTCATGCCATCGACAGTTAGCAAGTTCGTCCTAATTTTTTTGCGTATATGTACTCTATTATTTACACTCATGGTTTGAATTATGCCTGGTGGTTGATTGGTTGGCTTTTGAGGGGGAGAGGGTGGGTGGGGGTGGTGGTGTTGGTCACGCCCTTCTTCATCATATGAGTGTAATACCAAAGGCGGGTTAGTTAGTTAGTTAGTTAGTTAGTTAGTTAGTTAGTTAGTTAGTTAGTTAGTTAGTTAGGGCTTAACGCCGCGCAAGCAACAACAACAACAACCCGAAAGTGACAAAACACCTTACCTGACACAAGTAATAGAAGACAAAGACAGGGAGCAAAACTGCCCCTGACACCGGCGTGACGATCATGATGACGATAACGGTGACGAGAACGAGTGACGAGTGAACCAGAAAGTCCCTCACGATCAGCGGCAGCCAGTTGTCAATCGTCTCCACGTCACGTGACACGCGGTTGAGAATTCGACCACTGGGCGTTGTGTCGAAGAAGGACATGGGGTAGTGGAGAATGCGATTGGCCAGGCGCGCGTGCATTTCGCGTGCAGCGTACACCATGCGTGTCCAGTACAGCCAGTTGAAGACTGCCAGGAATATCACTGAAATCGTACAAGGCTGTAGTTACTCATGTGAAAATTACATTAAAGGTGGTGGGTACAAAATACAGATGGCAGAGCGATTAAAACTTTTCGAACTAGCATCCCCTTGAGAGGGACATCACTCATGTCCATAGCTACTCCGTCCGGACCCTGTCGGTCTGAGCTTGGCAACTAGAATAGGTAGTTGAGTTCAAGATTAACAGTAGGCCTACAAGGAAACCAAGTTTATGCCTGATTATACCTATCTGTTTAAGGTAAAGTCGGAAAAGTCACTGAGAGAGAGAGAGAGAGAGAGAGAGAGAGAGAGAGAGAGAGAATGTGTGTGTGGGGGGGGAGGGGGGGGCTACTTTACCTTTTTCAAGGAATTAAAGATACAAATGCCACCACCAGTAGATTTTACATACGGAGAATTCTATTTTGGAACAGTTGCTCTTGTGACTGCGCCTGTACTCTCAAAGTAGCCTATTTCAATACACCTCCGAATGCAACACACTGACGTTGGATGGCCGTTAAAATGATGAAAACTCAGCCGTTCGTATACGTCCGCCATGTTTCCCTTGCCGGCTGCTCGGTGAAATAATCAGGGGAGACAATCACACGAGAAACAGGCTGTCGGCAGCTGATGAAAAGCGACTGCACTCTGGAGTCTAGGTCCATTCGTGTTACAATAATGCCACCGGCTACCACATTTTGGCTTCAGTCAGCTGAACGCAAGCTTGTCTGTGTATGTATTTGTGAATGTGTCTTCGTGGTGTGATTCTACACACCATCCAAAGGGAGCCGGGGTGGTCGAATGGTAGAGCGTTGGACTTCTAACGCTCGGGTCGTGAGTTCGATCCCGGCTGGGGCCAAATATTTGTGCTGGCTTTTTCATCGTTGCCCCGTCTTTGACATCACCCTGTGTGGTGGAAAAGGACGTCAAACCCCCAAACACCCACCCACCCACCCCACGCACCACCCAAACAGCCCAGAACGACCCATGAGCCTAAAATTCATAGCATAAGTATTGCCTTTCAGACACACTGACATACACTACATTTTGTTTTCTGTATGTCATTGGGACAAGACCTGAGACCGCACGTCCTCCACACCTTGTGCTATGCCGTAGACTCCATACATCGTGAGGTAGAAGTCATTCTGATCATTGTAGTCCTCTGTGCCTCGGTCGGTGACGTTCTGAAGAACGGGGTCTTCCGCCCACTCGTCCAGCAGGAAGTTGGCCGTCACTGCCATGGCCTGGAAGGCGCAGTAGGCGATGAAGGACACTACGAGGGGCGTCACGCCTGCCGCCCTCAGGAAATCTCCGAACACTTTGGCTTTTACCTTCGGAAAAAAGGAGTGATTAATTTTGATGGTCTAGACAGTCTGACTGCACGATTACAACAACAACAACAAAACTGTGCTTGGGAGTCGCAAAAAAAAAAAGGGAAAAAAAAGAGAGGACCCCCCCCCCCCAACAACAACAACAACAACAACCAGGATGCTTAGAGCTAGGGTTGCGGCGTGTCAATCGGATCAGATTAATTTTTACCACCGTTGTGAATTAGCTTCTTTATGGTAACAACAACAACAACAACAATAAGAAGAAGAAGAAGAAGGTGAGCGGTGGACGTAGCCGCTGCACTACTGAACGGCCGTCACCAATAAATGTCACGGCAATGGGGCGTAGGTTCGAGCTTGTGATATGTGAGACCGCGTTTTCCTGGCTACCGGGCTGCTCATCGGGGGTTTCTCTCCGGGTTCTCCGGCATTCGTCCCCCAGCAAAATTGAACAATAGGATAGGTAGTGGGCGGCGCTGCACCGCGGTGACGCGCTTTCCCCGGGGGAAAGCAGTCTGAATTTCCCGAAAGCGACAATAAAGTAGTGAAAACATCCCAAAGAAACAACAACAACAAAAAGCGAAAAATACAAAGATCCGAAAGGAGTTACCTTTCCTTTCTCCACAGTCTCAGTACTTGTTATCCGCCCCTGGTCACCGTGTTCCCCCGTCTTCAAGCTCTCAACGAGTGAGGCAGTGAGGGAATCTACCAGTGACTTTCTTCTCCCCGTTAGCGAACCGGTTCCCTTTTTTCTGCGAACGTTCTATGAAAATGATTGTCTAACAAAGTCCTAAGCAAACGTCGTAGTGAAAGACAACGTTAACATCAGATGACAAACTTCCTTTTTCTATTAATGGGTCATCTCTTGGTTTGAACAATTGTTTTTACAAGTGCATGAAACTAGTGCACACATACGTTTTCACACTTTGGGGGAAGCCGGGGTGGCCGAATGGTAGAGCGTTGGACTTCTAATGCTCGAGTCGTGAGTTCGTATCCTGGCTGGGGCCAAATATTTGTACTGGCTTTTTCATCGTTGCCCCGTCTTTGATATCACCCATATGTGGTGGAAAAGGACGTTAACCCCCCCCCCCACATACACACACACACACACCCTCTTCACACTTTGGTCACAGAGCAGAGGACAAGTCAAAAACTTACAAACGTGTTCACATGTACAAATCATATGCATGGAAAAGACGTCGAGTAAGGAAGAAAGGGTCACTTGTTTACAGTAATGCACACACACACACACACACACACACACACACACACACACACACACACACACACACACACACACACACATGTGAAAACATCGCTTTTTTCAAGTTATCTGCAATTTGTCTCCAGCAAATTCATCCCAAGTAATTTCTCTTTCATTGTAACTACTCCAATAGGAATGTTACTCACCGCATGATATCGACACTGCTATCCACACTTTCCATGGAACTCGTGGCCTCCAGTGACTTCTCCAGTCGTTCTTTCATCTCACGGCGTATGGCCGCGACTGGAACAACAGAATCAATAGACGACTCCACTGGGAAAGCACCCCAGGCCAAAGCCCCGCCCCCTTTACTACGCCGTGTATTGGCAAAACACAGTACGTCCATGACGTCATTGTATGGGCAAAAAGAGGTGATTTCAAGATGAAAGAGATTGACGTAATGGTCTTTTCCTTAAAATGACGTCAATGGACTTTCTGCTTTCTTTTCATGTTTCAGTCGTATCAAACTGCACGTGCTTTCCTCGTTGTGGCGTCTGGCAAATAGTTTGGATGCAATACGTTACTTGTCAACGGTTATTGTTTCAGAGTGGACTCACTTTCCGGGTCCGTGTCATTAGCCTGCGCCTCCGTGAGATACGTGTTAAGGAAATGCGCAAAAGGGCCGTCATGGGATATGAGTTCTTCATAACTGCCTCGTTCTGATATTTTCCCATCATTCATCACGATGATCTCATCCACCATGGGCAGCCAATGAACGCCGTGCGTCACCAGTACTCGTGTCTGACGTCACACAGACACAGATACAGACACACACACACACACGCACGCACGCACGCACGCACGCACGCACGCACGCACGCACGCACACACACACACACACACACACACACACACACACACACACACACACACACACACACACACACACACACACACACATTAACACGTGTTCTATACGGCTCAGAGGAAGCTAGCGATTGTAATGTTATGTCTGCGTTAGTCCTTCATAGTTATGAACAGGAGTTTGCAGGGAAGGAGACTGACAACTTTACAGCTTACAGCAAAGAGATCATTTAAACTGAAAACAAATATATGATTCTCCTCCCTTGAAGACAACTGGAGCAAACGTCATGGAGCTGAGATGAATCAAAATCAAGAATAAGTTGTTTTTTTAAAAATGGTGTGTGTGTGTGTGTGTGTGTGTGTGTGTGTGTGTGTGTGTGTGTGTGTGTGTGTGTGTGTGTGTGTGTGTGTGTTTCCGAAACGTGCTTATGATTACTTCTTACAAGCATGAATACCTTCTTCTTCAGCGCTCCAGTGTGGCCGATGACCTGTTTGAAGATGGCCTTGCCCACGTGCGAGTCGACAGCGCTGAGCGGGTCATCCAGCAGGTACACGTCACTGTCACTGTACACGGCACGTGCTACACTCACACGCTGCTTCTGACCTCCACTCAGGTTGATACCCTGGGCAGAAACGTCGTATCCTGATTATGATTATTTCACGAGGCAAACGCGTTTCCACAAAGGGAAAGAAGAGGCAAGTTGGAGCTGCAAGGGAGAGCACTGTGCCTGAATGGAAAGAGTGACCACTATAGATCTTGCAGTTCCCAGCACATAAAAAAGAAATGATAGGAGAGAGAGAGAGAGGTGATGGTGGGGGACTATAAAGGACACTGAGAGGAGGCAAGACTGGTGAGCTCCCCCCAACCTCCCCCCCCTCCCTCCCCCAAAGAGTGTCCGTATCACCCACAATGTCACTGACAACTCCCGGGTGCAATGTGAATTTGGTCCCCTGCCATTACTGTTAGTTGTTGTTGTTGTTACTGTTGTTGCTGCTGCTGTTGTTGTTACTGTTGTTGTTACTGTTGTTGTTACTGTTGTTGTTACTGTTGTTGTTACTGTTGTTGTTACTGTTGTTGTTACTGTTGTTGCTGCTGCTGCTGCTCTCGCTCTTGCTGTTTTTGTTATAATTCTTCTTGCTACTGTTGATTTTGTCGGAAATTTTCCTGGTGTTTACCTTTTCGCCGATCTCGGTCTGATCTCCAGCCGGCAGTATTTCCAGGTCACGCTCCAGCTGGCATTGCTCCAGAACCTGCATGTACTTGGCTTTGTGGTACCTCCGTCCAAACAGGATGTTGTCACGCACTGTTGCGTTTTGCATCCACGCCTGTTGTGGCACGTAGGCGATGCTGCCCTGTGGACGGTGTATGATAATCTTTCTTTAGAAAGCTTAGCAGCCTATAGTAAGTTTCACACAGGAATGGGAAGCCAGCGCTGAAATGCGTTCAAATTATGACAGCCTTAGTCGCAGTTGCAGTCTCTGTCCTTTGCTAGTTTGTTGTGTTTCGCGCGATGTGACGCGGGAGAGAAAACAAACAGCGCAGCGAAACTGATTGCTAGTCAGAAGAAAGGAACCGATTCAATACAGTCTGTATTTGTTCTTTCTAACACAAAACCTTTCATGATAGACGAGATACTGTAAACAGTGACACAGACTAGCTCTAGCGTGTTGTGGACGTTGAAAGCTAAATATTTAGCATATTTAAAGGGTCTTTTCTTCTGTTCTAAGTACAGTCGTCGCAAGAAAGTCTTCGTAGCTTGAACAATGTTTACCTTAACTCTTAAGAGATCGAACCCGACCACCTCTTGCCCGCTATGTATGACGTGCTAAAAAGAACAAGCCACTGCACACCAGCAGGAACCACTTCAAGCCACTGTTACGCAAGGCGTGGGCCTTCTCGAGACCACTGCAGATTGCGTAATGTTGGCTTCAAGTGATATGAAGATTTCAAGTAAAAATGCGATTTTCGAATGGGCTTTTAAGAGCTACACTGAACCTGACCTTCATGAATACACGATAATAAGTATAAAGTATGACCGTTTAGCTCTGTGACTACGACTAGCTCTATGACCTTCGTGTTGACGGTTCCTGACGTCCTCTCCATCTCCCCCAACATGGCGCTGATGAGGGACGACTTGCCGCACCCCACGGGACCCACCACCGCCACCAGCCGACCCTCCCCCACCGTCAGGTTGATGCTGCAATCATCATCATCATCATCACCACCACCACCACCACCACCACCACCACCACCACCATCATCGTCATCCTCTCATCTGTACTGTCTCCGCCATGAAACCTAACTGAATGTTTAGGAAAATGTTGTTGTTACTACTTTCTTTGGCGATATAATAATACGTAATATATATCGAGGGTTCCCTGTCATCTAATGCACTATCTCTCTTCTTTCTATCTGTGTCGATAGCACCTTCTGGCAGGTAATCCTCCATTTGTGTACAACACTACTGGGGTACGCCTGAAATGACTCTTTTTTCTTTTTTTTTCTCTCTTTTTCACATTTTCAACATGTATGCATACATTGTATGGTTATACATGAGTCGTTGTACTCAAAATTATAACAAAATTTATATATAGATAATTACCATGTGGGTACACGAGAACTGTTCAGAGACATAAGCATGTATGCACTTACATACACATAGCACACACACACACACACACACACACACACACACACACACACATACACATCACATGATACGTATACATTGTCCCTGTCACTGGATCTTAGTTTGACATCACAGAAATATTACCGTATATATATATATATATATATATATAGAATAGGAACAAAGGCGTCGCTAATGCCGAAAACATGCGCTCAATCAGGTCAATTTGAAAGTAGGGGAAGGAAGTAAAGCTGAGAGCGCTCCCTAGATCTAGGAGATGTGTGCTTTGTATGCCAGTGGACAAGTCCGCCTTGCCCTATATTGGCTACAAGCCACATTGGAGAGGGGGGGGGGGAACCTACCATCCTACCGCTGAAACATCTAACAGATCTAAGGGTATCTCACCATTCATAGTGCCCCCATTCCCCTCCCACCGGGAGGAAAATGGTCGGTACAACCAAGGCCATATGAATTGGTGATTTTAGCCGCTCACGACCATGGTTTCGGGTCAATGGGACCCTCATCAGGTGAGCATGCGGCGATACCTACTTTCAAATTGACCTGATTGAGCGCATGTTTTCGGCTTTAGCGACGCCTTTGTTCCTATTCTATATTAAATGTAATTACATGACATTACACCTAGGCAGTTACTCCTTCTAAATTATATATATATATATATATATATATATATATATACAGTACTCCTCGCTTAACGTCACTACCGTTTAAGGTCACACCTCTGATAAGATCAATCAGGTTGTTGGTCCCGGCCAAAAGCCTTCTTTGTACCATTTAGAATTCCTCGCTTAGCGTCACCTCGGATAAGGGAAATTCTCGGATTACGTCACCCCCGTTTTGGTTCCCAAATGGAGAAGACTACCGCTTAAGATGAAATCCATGTGATGAGAGTGGCTTCCCTTGGAAACAACACCCGGATTTGCACTGCGATGTGAAGACGAAACAGACGAATTTTTATTTTTATTCCATGAGATGATACCCAAAGATAAGAGCTGCAATGCAGGGAGCAATGTGGCGATATGATGGTGGTGGTGGTGATACTTATGTTAGAGAGGGGGGGGGGGGGGAGCGAGAGACCTGGTTAATTTCTAGGCTTAGTCGGAAGGCAAGTTGAAGTACTTTTGCAGGTCACGAAACAGTGCAACCATCCCTCAACCACGTAACAGGGGCAAGATGTTTGGAGGGGGCTTGCCATCAGCGGCTGGGGGGGGGGGGGGGAGCGATCCACAGGGTTCGGAAAAAAAATTAAAAAGGGGAGGGGGGGTATATGCATTGGCGTTCGTTTGCGTGTGCGCGCGCGCGCCTGTGTGTGTGTGTGTGTGTGTAGAATTACATATTTTGGCGGAGTCTTTCGGTCTAAAATGTGAAAAATGACAATCGCCAAATATTGAGCTCCTCGGATAAGATCAAGTTTTTAACTGGTAGTTGATCTTATCAGAGGACTGTTTAGCGTGCCCCTCGGATAAGATCAAAAAAAATTTTGGTCCCGTGGGGGGTCACCTTAAGCGAGGAGTACTGTACTCATTTGATTTCTGATTTCCTCTGATCGTTGTGTAAATGGAATTTTGGTCCAAAATAAACACAGACATACAGTAATACTTTATCTACCCGGTGGGAGGGCACACATATCTGACTATGTGAAAATAATCACAATTAAATTACCGAGTTCGCTTTTCAGTGCTTGAATCTGGCTACCCGAACAAAGTGAATTCTATGTCAGTGATGTCTAGCGAATTAGCTCGGGAAAACCTGCCGAACAACAGCAAACAAGAGGCATTAGTAATACTCTTACTTTTTGAGGGTTGTCCTGCTGTGGCGGTCCCATTTGAAATTTCCGTTGGTAATACTAATGGCATGCACTGAAATGTAGACAAGTAAAACATCGTTTATATATTTATTATTATGTAGAGTTTCTCATTTCGAGTTGGCTTTTTCACAAAGATCTCACAACAAAAAGGTAAATTGTTTATTCCAAAGCAGTTCATGCTTAACTAGCCCGAAATATCTACCTCAAACCTGAGATAACCTGCGTGCTTGCCCCTAACCCGTGCTGTGCATGAGACAGCACGTGAATTCTCGGGCTGAACTGTAAACTGAAGGGATACGATATTGCTACGGTTGCCTGAATATGAAAAGTGTGTAGTAGTAGTAGTAGTAGTAGTAGTAGTAGTAGTAGTAGTAGTAGTAGTAGTAGTAGTAGTAGTAGTAGTAATAATAATAATAATGATAACTGAGTATTGCAAAGGCGCTTTTCCCAATTTCTTGATTCGGCTCAAAGCGCCGCGAACTGAACCCAACACGCACGCTCAAGTGAATCACATGCATTCTCTCTCACACTGGACATGAGCACGTTACAATCACGTGGTGCGAAGGGTTACCTCAGCTATTGAAGTTTCGGTATTTAAAATTGCATTTAAGCTTATTATCAGCTATTGTGGGCTGAAGTGAACATTTCCGAAAAGCGCAGGGGGAGAAAGCCGGAGTACTCGGAGAGAACCCCCCGACGATCGGCCCGAATGAACGGTGCCATTTACGAGAAGGAAACATTCTTTGCCCCGAGTGGGACTCGAACCTGGTGAGTCACTTCCACTAGACCACCGACCGCCCCCGTGCTCCAGGACAGAGCTCGTATTCCGGTCAACGTCCGCAGGCCTATATACTCATTTAACTTTTGTAGACTAATATCCTTGAAAATACCACAAAAAATGTGCTGAACTTGGCTAAATATATCAGAATTAATAGAATGTTTTAGTTGTTAAAGTAACAAACTCTGTGTGTGTGTGTGTGTGTGTGTGTGTGTGTGTGTGTGTGAGAGAGAGAGAGAATATAACGGTGAACAGTTTTCCACACGTGCGAATGTTCTCCGGCTGCATTTTGTCTCATAAATAAAAGCTCGTTTTGCAGCTGCCAATGTACATTTTTTTCTCTCTCTTTTCTGTTTATGCGCATCGTATATTTTTGTTTAACGTCATAGCTGCATCATGTATGCGTGTCTTGCCACTTCTACACTGCCCATTCCTCCACACGCCGATAGGGGAGAAAGGGACACAATTTTTATAAACTTTGACTTTTGCTTGCTTAACGGAGACCCTGACCTGCAGTGTCATCATGGTTGACGTTATCCATGTCCAACTCCTCTTCATCCAGGAACTTGTTGATGCGAACGATGGACACGAAACACTACAAGAGATGAAAAATGCGTGTAATTTGTATTACGGGACGTACAGCTTTGTAGAAAAGGAAATGTGGGCCAAGTGATACTTGGGTAAGTCGGTAGTTGGGCAATTGTGCAGGTTGGTAGTTTTCTTTGGTGGTAATTTGTGAGAGAGACGTTGAAGACGGCGGGTGGGTGGGGTGGGTGTTTGGGAGTTTAACGTCCTTTGCCACCACGTTAGGGTGATACCAAAGGCAGGGTCACGAGGAAAAAAACCGGGATTCGAATTCACGACTCGAGTATTCAGAATCCAACGCTCTACCAGCGAAACTTTATTTTACAAGGATACAGACCAGGTACAAGTCCTGTTTTTGATATCATCCGCGCGCGTGCACACACACACACACACACACACACACACACACACACACACACACACACACACACACACACACACACACACACACACACACACATTCATTCAAGGATACTGAAAAAGCAACAAACTACAAACTATCTGAAGGAAATGAAGGAGAGAAAAAGTACATATGATAAAAAAATTAAAACATATGTGGCATGTGCTGGTAATACTAGCTGTATGCCGATTAAGACCTTGTACTACATACATACATACAGAGAGAGAGAGAGAGACAGACAGACAGACAGACAGACAGACAGAGAGAGACAGACAGACAGACAGGAAGTGGGAGAAAGGGTGGGGTGGGGTGGGTAGGTGCGTAACGTCCTTTCCACCACGTATGGGTGGCAACGAGATAAAGGCCAGCGCAAATATTTGTCCCTTGCCGGGATTCCAGCTCACGACCCGAGCATTGAAAGTCCAACGCTCTACCATTCGGCTATCCCGGCTTCCAGAGAGAGAGAGAGACAGAGACAGAGAGAGAGGCTGCAGGTGGCGGCGACTGATCTGAGTGTAAAAAGTGATGGACACATCAGTATGTGCATGAGTGATCCCGCCAATGAAAGAAGTAAACCTGTATAGTAAAGACAATGATGGTGGCGAATCTGTTGAGAGGTGCCCGCAGGATGTTGAAGAAAGCCAGAGAGACGAAGGCATCAGTGGCTGTCAGCTGATGCTCTCGGTCGGACAGGATGAAAGTGGCGAATGTGGCTAGTGTTACCTGATGGAGACAGACAGGCAGACAGTTAGTTAGTTAGTTAGTTATTTAGGGCTTAACGCCGCGCAAGCAACGACAGGCAGACAGACAGACAGACAGACAGACACACACACACACACACACACACACACACACACACACACACACACACACACGACAAGCTATATTATATTTTTTCATGCACGACTGTCTGTCAGACCAAGAGTCACAGTAGGCCTTGGTCAGAACCAGGTTACTTTACTCATGCTGCACCAAGTTCTTTTAGCCTCCTCACTACCCTTGGGTCACAGGACACCTCCACTGCGAATACTGCAATTTTATGAACGTGACCGAATTAGCCTTCAGTTTGAGCTTGCCAGTGGCATTACTTGAACTATAGCAATCGCTGTGCGGAAGAGGAAATTTCCACACAAGGGAGACAAACCTACCTGTTTTCTTGCATTAGAGTTACTGTCTCCTGAATAAATCCCTACGACTTCGGGAAACGACTTCTGATGAACTATTGACAATCATTGTTGACTTTGGTGTCCATATGAAAGAACGTCCATCCCTCAAAGAAATTTCTTGAAATAAGTTTTGTGTTTTCACAAGTCGACATACCAGATAGGGCGCCATGTCCCAAATGAGTCCCATGACGGAGTTGACGTGCACCTTCTTGAACAGGTACGACAACTCTTTCTTCCGGATATGTCGGATTTTCTCCCTGAACGACGGTTCCCACGCGTACAGTTTCAGCACCTGGTGGTCAGAGACACGTATTGTATTGTATGCATGTATGTTGTGCGAGTTATAGTCACATCAACATCACCCAAACCTACAAACTGCATTCACACTTGAGCCCATACAGTCTGACATTTTGCCATATCATTTGATGTCAAGGCTTCAACAGAAGAGTTCCTGAGCATGCAAGATGCGACCTTTTCCACACAGGGATCCAGGCACTGTTGCGCTGTTAGGGAAAGTGTGTTGAGTCGGATGGGGGGAGGGAAGGGAGGAAGCGGGGGGGGGGGGGACTATGCAAAAATTACAGGTAGAATTTGCTTGTAACATACCCTTCATATGGAGGCAACAAACTTTTGAAGTAACCCTCGTACGAAAAGACACGCGGACACAAGATGATGATGATAAAGGAGGACTTGGAACAGCGTACGGCTCCTCCCTAACCGAGTGCTTGACGCTTTGGGAGAGGTTTTAAAAAGAAAGATAGTTTTGTTGTTTTTTTTATTTGCGGATGATTACTGGGGTGATGCACTGAAGAGAGGAGACCAGGCGCTTCCGGAATGCGGTGATGCTGACTGCCTCCTTCACCGTCTCGGGAAGAGAGTTCACACAGTGAACACAGCACATTGCATTTGCATTTTTGAAGGACCTTGCACCATACCGCTTCTCACTGGTGTCGTCAGTCGAAGGAAGCCGCAGACGGAGAGAACTTGCAGACCGCAGGTTCCAAGGACCACAGATAACGGATTTCAAAACGAATCTCAAGAACAAACCTCGCTTCACATGGTAGCTACTACACACTACTTCTATCATGATGTACCTTGATGGCGTTGAGAATCTCGTTGAACAGCTTCACTCTCTTGTCTTTGCACGTCAGGTTTGCCTCACGATACTCTTTCTCTTTCCTGGCAATCAGACCGTTGATTGGCACCTGGAGAACGAGAACGGCCACGCCCACCAGCACGGCCCAACCTGAAGCGTAACAATAATTATTATTATTCCACGTCTAAGCCTGGCCGTACATTTTGTGTGTATAGGTACGATCTTACATTTGTTTTGTCACACACTCGCATATGGTTTGAGTGCAAGGCTACGCAGGGCGGTTATTACAAGAGAGTGGGTGGGATAGCCGACAGGTGGAGCGTTGGAGTCTCAATGCTCGGGTCGCGAGTTCGATTCCCGGCTGGGGGCCATAATATAATTATATTTGTGCATTTTTCTCGTTGCCCCGTCTTTGATATCACCACTACGTGATGGAAAATGACGTTAAACTCCCAAACATCCACTCGTATCGATAGTATCTGATGACAGGGAACTCTCTAATTATTAGATCAGCAGGTGGAGGGTTTGTGGGTGTTTGGGCTTTTAACGTCCTTTTCAACCACGTAAGGGTGATATCAAAGACAAGGCAACGAGAAAAAGGCCAGCACAAATACTAGGCCCCAGTCGGGACTCGAATTCACGACCCGAGCACTGAGAGTCCAACGCTCTACCATTCGGCCCAGCAGGTGGAGGTATTTTAGGGCGTACCGATGACTTGGTAGAGAAGCAGGGCGGCCACAATGACCTGTATGGGCGTGGTGATGCCGAAGAACACCAGGTCCATCTGCTCCATGATCTGCTGCGCGTCCACAGACATCATGTTGACGATCTCGCCAGCCGTCACTCGGTTCCTCGTCACATTGTTCATCGTAAGCACCTGAAGGGAAACACGCACGCAGCAAGCTGATCAAGAGATAAGCAGACAGCGACAGCTTGTGCGTGCCGAGGTCACGCACTTTTCATGCGGCGAGGAATTGACACCCTGCACCATTCTTTGCCTTCATGCGGGTTTTTTTTTTTTGTGCACCGCTAACAGACTGTGACCGTGAAAATTACTGGCTGTAACCGTAAGACAAAGTAAGGAAAAGTGTGCCCCCCCCCCCCTTCCCCCTCCATCTCTATTCTTCTCTATAAGCGCCGTGAGCACTCATTTAGGGTGGAGCCTTGCGCTACATCAAGCCTTCATCAGCATCAGCATCATCATCATCATGAAAAAGGCTTCATCGCCATTGTCAATATCAAAATGGATGGTACACTCAGGGCACGCTTGTGCCCGGATCAGGAGACGCGAGTTTTATGCGCCTGGGCACCAGGGAATTTCAGTCGTTGCTAGTGTAGATAATAGTATAAAAAAAAGTCTAACCTTTTTGTAAATAGCAGCGATGAGGACCGACTTGATCCTGATGCCCACACGTGTTGCCCGGAAGAGGGAGTGCCCGAAGAACACGGCCTTGACCGAGCAGGACAGGAAGAGCCCGAGACACAGAACGTAACCTTGCCAGTCTCGGCCCGCCTTCTCCTCAGAAAGGAACTGCATCAGCAGACTGCAGGGAAAAAGGGGGAAGAAAAGAAAACATTAAGACTTGCTCAGACTTTCAGAGTTAGCTTTCTTGGCGGTTGACACCGACAACAACAACGACACCACCACAAATAACCACCTCCAACACCACCAAGCACGCTATTGCAGAATTTACAGGTTTCAAACAAGTGAATGTTAACAAACCGCCGCTAGCTTCCATAAACTTGCAAGGAAAATACAAATTAGGCGCTTTTCAAGAAATACGTGTATATTTCCCACACAAATTCAGTTACTCACAGCGTCTAGTCTTCGGAAACCAATATGTCACTGGGGAGACTCCAGACCCCCCCCCCCCCCCAAAAAAAAAAAAAAAAGGGGGGGTGATTCGCTTGTTGACCCAGAAGACTGTGCTACTCACTTCAGAAAGACGGGGCTAAGGAAGAATATGACGTCAGAGATGACCTTGAAGATGAAACAGACGAGAAGATCCCACCAGAACATCTTGGCCAGTACCAGCAGCAAGTTCGTCGTTTTGGGTCCTTTTGACTGCAATAAGGAATTTCTTATTTCACGTGCATACGTGAGCAGATGTTGTGTTACGCGGATGTTTGAAAGCTAATCTCAAAATGCTAGGAACCAAGTTTTGCAGAGCTGAATCCTGTCAAACTCATAGTATGTGCCATCCACGCAGAGAGAGAGAGAGAGAGAGAGAGAGACAGACAGACAGACAGACAGAGGGAGACAGAGAGGGTCACACACACACACACACACACACACACACACACACACACACACACACAGAGAGAGAGAGAGAGAGAGAGAGAGAGAGGTACGCACACAAAAATAAGAGCAGCATGGTATTTTGTCAAAAGACAAGAGCGGTGTTCCCTCTGTACTGGTGCTGGTTGAGTGAGTGAAGTTACTGCCAGATGAGTGTGACGACCTGCTCTCTGCACTGCCCCAAAGACTGCGCCAGTAAGTAAATCAAACATCATGATTCGATACACGGATAAAATACATTTCAACTTCCGTTTGCCCGTTGTGCTTCCTACCCTATCCTTTCTTACTGAAGCAATCTCTTGGACAGGTCGGATTGTGCACAAGGGAAACTGACACAAAACTACGTGCGAAGTTTCAAACTTTATAAAAGTGAGCAGTAGACTAATAGGTCGCTATGCTACTGAACGGTCATCACCACTGTCATGGCGATGAAGCGTGGGTTCGAGCCCAGGTCTAGCTTGCGATATGTGAGACCGGGTTTTCCTGGCTACCGAGCTGCTCATCGGGGGTTTCTCTCCGGGTTATCCGGCTTTCCTCCGCCGGCAAATTTGAAAAATAGGATAGTTATTGGGTGGCGCTGGAACGCGGCGACGTGCTTTCCCCGGCGGAAGCAGCCCGAATTTCCCGAAAGGACCTGCATGTGTTAATTGTTACATAAAGTAATTGTGAGGACGTATTCAGTATATCACACTAACTGACTGAGAATGGCCCGAAAGATGAAATTAAATGCATCATCATAATAAATGTCCCACCCTTGTCACCTGTCTTTGCGGCAGCGCATGACCTCTTCCCGCCACGCTCTCTCGAACACAGGTACCAGTGTGTCGCTCTGCTCGCTACGGTTCAGTTGCCAAAGGTCAGACTCCGTCAGGTCACGCTTGTAGCCTATGACAACCATCCTGAAAAAAACAACACACACACACACACACACACACACACACACACACACACGTGCCGCTGACATCACTCTCAGCTCATTGTAAATGTCTCCACTACAGCGTGGAATGTGTACTTTTGACACCTGACTTATTCGAGATAATAGACGACTCCAATCCTGTCATTCAAAGTGGGCGAGCCCCCAAAATTCAGCCAATCGCGTGCCGTGGCGTAATGACCACAACACGTGGTATGGTCTGGCAACCTTTCTTGCCCGACACTACAAAGAGGGAAGCACGTGTAGTTCGATATGACTCAAACGTGGAAAGAAAGCGATAAGTCCACTGACTTCCTTATTTGCGGAAAAAGACCATTACGTCAGTCTCATGCATCTTGAAATAACCTTTTTCCCATACAATGACGTCATAGACGTACTGTGCTATGCCAGTACACAGCAGGGTCTCAGAGCTTACCGTGTGGAGTCGTCTGCTATTGTACATTCAGGACTTCACATCCGCGACAGACGTCGGCCACAGATCGCTTCAATCTCGAAATGTCCGAAAACGTCCTTGCCAAGGCCTATCAGGTTGTTTTTTTTCCTAACCAGTATACGAACTCACGACCCGAGCACTGGAAGTTCAACGTTCTACCAGCTAGGTCATCAACCCCTCCCTATCCACCCCCCCCCCCCCCCCCCCCAACTGTGTCAAAGGTGGTGGTAGGGAGATTGATAACAAACTCTGTGAGATAACCGTCTACGTTTATAAAAGCTTCCTGTCTGGACGGAAGTGCGGCCAAGCCATGACTGACTTAAATGAATATCCAGGGGACATGTCCTACGTCTACATGTGACGACAGACAAGCTTTGTGTGTCGGTCACCTGAAGCCTTGTCTCAACCGACAGCTCATATGAATGTTTCGAGTGCGACATGGAGTGGACAAATCTCTTTTATCCTAGCTAGTACACAGCTGCAGCTGACCCAGTTTCTCGTGTGTGGATGTGAACCTGTTCTACTAAAAACGGGTATTCGTACGATTCCAGAATTCCTTATACCGTAGTTATTCATACCAGGGTCCGACTTGTTGGAATGCTCTCCCAGTTTCGATCAGATAATTATGCAGACACAAAACTATCTTTCAAAACAAATCTGAAAACCCACCTCTTCACAGATTTCAACCAATAACTGTTGCCACATCATCATGTTGCTGGTCGTCGCGCGCGCGCGCGCGCGCGCGTGTGTGTGTGTGTGTGTGTGTGTGTGTGTGTGCGTGTGCGTGTGCGTGTGCGCGTGCGCGTGCGCGTGCGCGTGTGCGTGTGTGTGTGTGTGTGTGTGTGAGCCAGGGGCAGCCCGTGTATAATGCTGCACATTATGTGTTTGTAGTTTAATGTATGTGTGGAGGCATGTTGTGTCTGTTTCTGGGTGAGTGAGTATGTGTTGATTGTAAGGCGCCCTGAGCTCCCGCGAGAGGCAGGGCGTCCGTTAAGTACCCATGTCATTATTATTATTGTTATTCTTATAATGGTGGAGTCGTAGCGAGTCTCCACCTGTTGATGAAGCATGTAGTTCCAGAATCTTAGGCCAGTTCCTTCGTTGAAGTCAAAGCAAGCAACCGAAGACTGTGTGGAGAATAGAGAACTTGCTGAGTATGGGACTGAAAACATTTTACTTGTGCGTGGATTCAGAACAACCAAGCCCAGCGCAAGTCACGACTGATTTAGACTGTTTCAACCACAAACGTTTTGCATCACAAAGACTGTCTCCACTTGACAAAAAAAACCACCTATGTTTGCAACTCCGGATCTTACTTCTATACTCACTTTGTCATCCACCAGAAGTTGAGAAAAGAAGGGAAAGAACATGTTGTCTCCGGACAAGGGACCTGCCGGTGAAAACAAACAGAAAGAAATGCTACAGTATGCAGTGCATTACATCTAATATACTAGTAACATTATACAGTGTATTACACGTATATATATATATATATATATATATATATATATATATATATATATATATATATATATATATATATATAGGGGAAGTAAGTAAAGCTGAGAGCGCTCCCTAGATCTAAGGAGATGTGTGCTTTGTATGCCAGTGGACAAGTCCGCCTTGCCCTATATTGGCTACAAGCCACAATGGGAGGGGGGGGGGGGGAACCTACCATCCTACCGCTGAAACGTCTAACAGATCTAAGGGTATCTCACCATTCATAGTGCCCCCATTCCCCTCCCACCGGGAGGAAAATGGTCGGTACGACCAAGGCCATATGAATTGGTGATTTTAGCCGCTCACGACCATATATATATATACTGACTCTACAAAACGAAGAAAGTCATGCTGGCTCCGCACATCCCCAAAAGAGTTTTAAAATGGAAGAATCCACTGCTTTGGAAATGTTCTGCCCACCAAATTTGAAAAATAAACGCAAAAATAAATTCCGAAATTTAAATAGCTGAGCTGACCCTTCGCACCACGTGATTGTAATGTGTTTATGTCCAGTGTGTGAGAGAATGTGTGTGATCCACGTGAGCGTGCGTATTGGGTTCAGTTCGCGGCGCTTTGAGCGATTCATGAAATTGGGTAAAGCGCCTATACAGTACTCGTCATTATTATTATTATTATTACATAGAATACTTAGAAAAGAAACTCCTTGAGAGCTGTGATCAACTATTATTCTGAACAAAGCATGGAACCCAAATATAGCATATCATCTGTTCATAAAAAATTAATGGAAATTATAAACTTTAAGTAAGGACTCTGGCCTCTTTGCTCAACACACTGGCGGTCAAGCTGGGAGAATTTCTTTGATTTCCATTCCTGGTCGTATCCAGTATTTGCTATTGAAATGCGACGAACAGCAATCGTCAGTTAAATAAATGACGTTTGCACATCGTCGTCTCTTTTCTGTTCAATTGTTCCGTCCCACAATCAGTGAACTTCATCCTTCATGGCAGAGGGTCACTTGCACAAATAGTATCAGCATTATTTTACATTAATTCATTAGCGGTATGGTGTATGTGTATCGGTACAGGACTTTATGTTTCCAGCATTTCAACATCTTAGTTCTTAGTCTTACTTTTGCGTTGGGTTCAGAGTGGCAGGGGAGCCTATTCACGAAGAAAGTGAGACAGAGTGACGTGACCTGCAGGACGAAGCTCATGACAGTAGCTGTGAAGTAAAGTTCCTCGTGTTTGTGCATCTGCAACAGACACGAACTGACAAAGTCAGACTGCATGTTGTATAAACATCTTTGTAAAGAATCATTGTCTGACAAATTATAGGCTGATCATCGTGGATGACATATCTCAAGCAGTGAATGAACTATTTTCAGCTGTACTCCCATTCCAGTAATACATGTACCCAATTAATGTTGCGTTATCTTTAGAGCCCCACTGAAGTCGAACACCGTAGAAACACACACACACACACACACACACACACACACACACACACACACACACACACACACACACACACACACACACACACACACACACAGAGGTTCGTGTTCGTGTGTACTGACCTCGAGTTTTATGATGGTGTAGAGAGGAATGATGCCGCACAGTGACGTCAGAAGCCAGAAGAAGAACGGCACCCCAAGCCCCTGTGCTCCGTGTTTCCGCTCGAAATTTGTCATGAACGTCACCAGGAGCTGTAAGAGGAGACACAACGGTTGGTTGCTTCGTTGGAATTTCACCTCTCCGCCATAGCTTCAAGCTCAAGTTAGTTATTTTCAAGACCCATTGGGTATGTGTGTGTGTGTGTGGGGGGGGGGGGGGGGGGGGTTAACGTCATTTTCCACACCACGTAAGGGTAATATCAAAGACGGGGTAACGAGAAAAGGCCAGCATGAATATTTGGTCCCAGGCGGGAATCGAACTCATGACCCAAGCACTGAAAGTCTAAGGCTCTACGCGTGAATTGACAGAAACTGTTACCGACGGCATATTCAGTTAATGTTTTCGGTGTTGTTGTCGTCGTCGTCGTTGTTGTTGTTTTCCGAATTATTTTTATCTCCGTTTGTCAGGTTTCAATAATTGTATCTTAATTTCTTACATACAGTTACAGTAACGTTAGGAAATTTACACATGGGTACTAAAGTACAAGCGCTATATTTTTATGCAAATGGTGACACACACACACACACACACACACACACACACACACACACACACACACACACTGACACTTGCACACACACACACACACACACACACTGACACTTGCACACACACACACACACACACACACACACACACACACACACACACACACACACACACACACACACACACACACACACACACACATAAGAGCAAATCCAGATGGTATCTCCGACCACGGCAGCTGTACTCCATTTTTCATTATGTACAGCTTTATCCACAAGCTGCACGACTGCCGTCACCGCAAGAAGAAGGCAACATGCCTGCAAAAAGATAATACTATTAGCTCATCGTGTAGAAACCGAGACTGCGATCAAAGATTCTGCTCAGCCATGCATTACCTACGTAAACGTTTCCTATCAAAACTGCTATCTCCATCCCTTTTGATTTCAATGTTCTGTGGTTTCAGTGAAGCTTTACATGTTGTCAGTTTACAGCAGTTTCATGGCCAGCACAGTGATACGGCAACTGCAGACTACAGTAATAACGGGTGGGTGGGTGTTTGGGAGTTCAACGACGAACGTCCTTTCCCACCACGTATGGGTGATATCGAAGACGGGGCAACGAGAAAAGGCCAGCACAAATATTTGGCCCCAGCCGGGATTCGAACTCACGACCCGAGCATTGAAAGTCCAAGGTTCTACCATGCGGCTATCCTAGCTCCCTCTACAGTAATGGCGATAATGACAAAGACTGCTAATGATCTAAGTGCTCACATGGGTTACTGAGTTATACTTAGACGTGGCCTTGGGACGGAGTGCTGCACTTACAAGTTTGAAACAGATGAGAAACGTGAAATTGAACGGCACGCCAGATGAGTTGTCTTTGACGGAAATGACGTAGTAGGGCACCATGACCCAGAGAAATCCACACGGCACCCATGTCAGAGCCGTGTGCAAAAAGCATTCTGTGAACTGCGGCCATGTATTGTCGATCAGCAACGACTTGTTCTGGAAAAAAAAAAAAAAAAAAACCCAAAAAAACCCGCAAGTGTCTATTACGCTCATCTCACACGGGAGAAGTTTTAGTCGGAGCAAACATCGAACACAACAGAACACGGTTTGTTTCTCCGTGCTCGTCTGTCATAGTTAAATTTTGTTTCCGGCTCATGTTCAAGCCGTGTTCGATGTTTGTTCGGACTAATACGTCTCTCGTGTGAAACGAACCTTAAACTCACACTCCACGATTCTGTGTGCGGTCTAAGAAATGAACTCTGTACACAGGCGTCACACCGTTAATGATTTGCTTACCGCTGTACCAGAGATAAACATAATACAGTCAAACCTGTGTAAGGCGGTCACCCAAGGGACTGGGTCAAACTGACCACCTTAGACAGGGTGACCGGGTTATCCAGGGTGTCATGTCAACAGCTAGTGTGTCAGGGGATCCTCTGGGGTGACCAGGTTAGACAGTGGTTTGGCTTATACAGGTGACCGCCTTGGCAGGTTCGACTGTAGTATCCTTTGTTCCAGCAGGTTATTGGTTTGTCGGAAACGTTTAGAAAAAAAAAGCCAATAATAATACTGGATATTTATATACAGTTTATACTCGGCAAGCTCAAAGCGCTTACATTTTTTTTACGGCGTTGATATAATAATAATAATAATGAGTATTGTATAGGCGCTTTACCCAGTTTCATGAATCGGCTCAAAGCGCCGCGAGCTGAACCCAACGCGCACGCTCACGTGAATCACACACATTCTCTCACACACTGGACATAAACACATTACGATCACGTGGTGCGAAGGGTCAGCTCAGCTATTTAAATTTCGGAATTTAGAATTGCATTTCTTCTTCAGATTTGGTGGGCTGAACATTTCCAAAGCAGAATATATTGGGGTTTACAGTTTGTAGTGCACATTATTCGCTTAAAAAAAAAATTGCGACCAAGATCAACCAAGGAATCAGGCTCCAGTTCAAGATGAGAACTATGAGAGTCAGTGGATAGGGGAGACTAGAAACCCCGGGTAATCATTGACGCGGCCTCGCTACTCATGCTCTTGCTTGAGGAACTATTTTTTTAGCGTCCGTTCCGAAAGCCGCAGCTTTTCTCTAGGAGCGGTCGCTGGTCGAGTGGTTAAGAGACGTTACCAATGCGAGAGGTCAGGGGTTCCAGTCCCACTTGTGGCGAAGAATTTTTCCTTCTCGTATGTGGCACCGATCATTCGGGCCGATCGTCGGGGGTTCTCTCCGGGTACTCCGGCTTCCTCCCCCTCTGCTTTGGAAATGTTCAGCCCACCAAATTTGAAAAATAAATGCAATTCTAAATTCCGAAATTTAAATAGTTGAGCTGACCCTTCGCACCACGTGATTGTCATGTGTTTATGTCCAGTGTGTGAGAGAATGCGTGTGATTCACGTGAGCGTGCGCGTTGGGTTCAGCTCGCGGCGCTTTGAGCCGATTCATGAAACTGGGTAAAGCGCCTATACAATACTCATTATTATTATTATTATTATTAGTGGTTATCTATAGTGTTTAGTTCTATAGCTGTGAGTCAATGTGAAGTTCGAATTTTACAGATTTTGTACTTATTTTCATTAAAATAGCCTTTTTATCGTAAACTCTGCAAAATTTCGAAGTTAAAAGGGTTTTTGTTTTTGTTTTTTTAAAGT